>JAQQSY010005883.1:0-11384 GCA_028646535.1 Procyon lotor | reverse complement strand
ATTTCCCCTTAATTAATGAAAGATATTTTTACTGATATAGGATTCTAGGTTGATGGCTCTATCTTCCAACAAATTAAAAAAAGAAAATTATTACTACCTTCTGGCCTCCATGGTTTCAGATGGGAAATCCACTATCATTTTAATTCCTTTTTCCCTAGAGGTAATGTGTCATGTCTCTGGATGCTCTCAAGATTTTCTCTAGTTCCCAGAAGTTTGATTAAGTTTGATTATGATGTGTCTTTTGATTTACCCTACAGAGAATTCAGTCTGTAGGTTATTTTCTTTTTGGTAATATTGGGGAAGATTTCAGCCATTCTTTTTTTCCGATAGTCTATGACATGAATATTACATATTTTGTTATAGACCCATGTGTTCTTAAGGCTCTACTCATTTTTTTTTGAGATTATTTTCCTCTATTTTTCAGATTGGATTGTTTCTATTATTCTATCTTCAAGTTAACTGTTTCTTTCCTCTGTCCCCTCCACTCAATTGCCAAGCCTACTTACTGAGTTTTTCATTTCAGTTATTAAATTATTAGTTTTAAAATTTCCATTTGATTCTTCTCTATACCTTCTAAAATGTTTTTTGCTGATGCATGCTATTTCTTTGCTGAGACTTTTAGTGATGCCTGCTTTAAAATCCTTCCCAGATAATTTCAAAATCAGTGTTTGTCTTTTCTCATTCAGTCTGATCTTCTTTTGATTCTGTGACAAGTGATTTTTTTTTTTTAATTGAAACCTAGACATTTGAGTGTTATGTTTTAAGACTCTGGATTTTATTTAAAACTAGTATTATGGCAGGACCCCTCTGACACCACTTGGAGGATACCATCTCATAACTGCTTATTGGGATGTCAGTCTCCACTAATAGGGTAGGGAAGGATCCTTGTTACTAATGGGTTGGAATGAGAGTTCAGGATCCTCCCCGCTGGACCTCCAATAATACCACCCTGGTTGCATAAGAAAGGCAGCTCATTATGCTTCCCATGTGATTTCCACCATACTTTGGAGGAGTTGCATTGTTACTGCTGAGTATTAATGGAAGTCCTGACTCTAAACTAGGATTCTTTTAATGCTACCTCAGTGAGAATGAGGAAGCTGCCTCATTACTGCTGAGTTTGAAGATAAGACCAGGTTTCTCATGTAGTCTCTGGGGACCCATTACCCCTCAGCAAGGATGCAAATCTGGGCTTCTTTCTCCATCTTCTCTGACAGCACCCTGGCAGGCAGTTTGGGATGACTTATTACAGCCTGGTGAGGATGAAAGTCTAGCCTTCCCACTCATCCTCTACTCTTAGGGTAGGGAGGCAGGGGCAGGGAGAAAGGTTACAATTTTTCTGTGGAGTTTGGCTAGAGTAGAACAGTTAAGGTCTTAAAGTTTTCTTTCTAGGCTGCCTCTTTCTTGTCCTTTCACTAGAGATGGCAGACTTCCCCTGGGACATTTTTTGCCTGTTACCCACTGACAATTTTGAGTTGCTATTTTCTCCAGTATCCACTCTGAGATATAAGAAGCAAAAACAAGACAAAATAAAACCCAGGAAACTCAAAAGCATTTTGTTCCTAACACTCCAAGATCTCTGTCTGGTCTGTCTTCTTCTCTCCACCTTTTTGAGTCTTCTTATGTTTGTTACAAAATATAAAATGTAATGTTCAAGAATTTGTAGTTGTATTTAGTGGGATGCATAGGGAAAACTGCATCTACTCCATCTTCCTAGAAGCTCAAGTCAGGAAAATAACTGTAGATAGAAAGAAATAAAAAACAAAAGAACAACAAAAAAGAAGATTGGGATGGTGTATTTTATTTTCTTTTTCTTCTCATATCTGTGTTGCTGAGAATCAGTTTCAAGGTACCTAATAAAGAGTCTCTTTCTCTCTCTTCCCTCCTCTGCCCAAACAGAAGTTCAAGCTGAAAATATGTGGCAAGGAGCACAAGAAAATGATATGATGTCTATCAATAAATGTTCCACATTCTCCACCCCAGTAAATGTTACATTTGGTTATGAAATTGAACTTTGCAAAGTAACATTTTTAAAATATTCCTCCGACTTAGGATCTTTTGTAACTATTGACACAGATAAGAAATTGAAGAATCAAATCCCGTGTCTCCTATACACTTCCTCAGGTGCATAAGTAACAGGCTGACTTCCTGAGTGATTCCAATAACTGGGATTCTCAGTTGTCCTTTTGGCTCCATTGTAACACAGTTGTAAGAACAAGCATCCCCACCACTTTCCTGGATGCCAACAGTGCCCAAGAGTTGCCTGGCCTGGGAAGGAGCTTTCATTGTGCTCCACTTGTCACCCATATGATTGGGGGATCTCCACATGGGTTTTATCCAATATCAGACAGCTTAGTCTTAAATTACACAATTGGATTAATCTCCTATCCAAAAAGCATGATCACAACCCTCCCCAAATCTCTGCATTATCATAGCCTTACAAGGATGAGCCATGAATGATGAAATGAATCACTTCCTTTTCATTACAACCCAGCCAGTTCTTGAGGGGAAACATAACAAATGGTCTCATACAGCACAGTACAGCACAGCCCCAGAGGAGGAAGTTGGCTCATTCCTGCCAATGGAAACTATAGGAAGACATTAAAAGGCAAAAAAGTTTGGGCACTGAGCAATTGCTTTCTCCGTATAACCAAGAACCTGCCACAATACCCTTGCACTAAGCTTTTCAATACAATATTGTATGATTAGACAAACATAAGGTATTCTACTGACCATGTCAGTCCCACCATTTGACTTGAATGACTCCTTAAGACAGGGCCAACCTGCTGGGTCAAATAGTTATTTTCTAAATATCCCTCAAATGTAACTAACTAGTTACTAATATTTCACTGGCCTATCCCAATCATACTTCTATTTCACCTCCACCACTATCTTTTTCACCCTTATCTGATTAAATAAAGGAAACATCTCCATACAAACAAAATTAAAGGAATCAGAGAATTTTTTTTATCCTTGAATAATGACCACATTTCTGAAACAATTTTAGAAGGACTCTTATAAATTCTTACATTGCACCACTTTCTGGAGGAGAAGTCCTTCCAGAATGCTCTATATAAATGATCAATCAGCAATCCATGTCCAGAAACTCATGACTACTTGGGGAAACCTTATTCATCCTACTCCTACTTTAGTTTTCTTGGCAGATTTTGTTTTTCTTCTTTGGAAAGAGGGATCAATTCTCTTTCAGTTTCTTGCTGTTCCTGAAGTCATGACTATTGCCTCTGACTTGTTCTGTTTTGGTAGTCATGGTTCCAGAAATGAGAAGTCCTATGACAGAAGTATGCACAGATGCTGAGGTATAGAGTGTTCACCAGGAAAGGGATAGCCAGAGACAACGTCAAGACAATGTCAAAAAAATATGAACTGAATCCACTAAGACAAGTAGTGGCACAATAGTGACAAGTAGTACACAATTATGTATAGGTAGAGAAAGTAGGAAGAGGGATGAGGGAACTCAGTGTGTACCTAAAGAGGCTCGTTTGACTGGAGCATAGTTTAGAAGAGAGGAAGAGTGGGAAATGGGCCTGGAGAGGTAGGTGGAAGCCAAGTCTTGAAGCTGAGGTCCTGCCTTACAATGAAATGAGGCAGAGCTGGAATGCAGAGCAGCTAATAGAGACTTAGCATGCCCAGAACTTGGATTGTGGACAAACTAGAAGAATAAAGGAAAAAGCAAGGAAACAATATGGTATCTGTTCCCTTTCTGGTGAACAGAGAGGGTTTAGCAAAGCTTGTGCCTCAGATGAAGGCAGGTGAGAAAATCATTGGCCACTGTGAGGTTTAGGATTCCTGCAAGATAGCCCTGGAGGCAAAATGAACCCTCGAAGAGCTGCTGGCCCAGAAGGTAATCAACAGATTGAGTGACATAAGACAAACAGAGGAGTCCCTGCTGCTTCCAAGATTCAGCACTTGGCAGTTAAGTCCTGGGGAGGCTGGGGCCAAACCCAGTGCAGATATGTCTTGGGAGCAGGAGTGCCTGCCTAGGAACAAGTCCACTGATTGTGAACAATCAGTGAAGTAGGCTCTGCCTACTTCAGCTGCCTAGAAATCCTTCATGACCTTCTGCAGCCTGGCTCAGTATCTTCTTTAAAATAAACTTCTTGATATGACTTTGGTGATAATACTTGTCCTACATTTTATGATATTTCCAGGAGCTCTAGGAAAGGAGGAATGAGTCACTCATCCTATTCAAAGAAACCAACCACACTGGGCATTCATGAAATGCTGCTGGGATGTTGGTGCTAGGAATCTAGAGGTTAGCCTACAGAATTTCAAGCAGGGAAGGACACACGCAGAAGTGGGGTTGAGGAAGTTCTGCAGCCATACTGTTTTCCAGTTGTTAGCCCTCAACCTGTTACTCTTGGCAAGAGAAGTTCGTGTGCTCAACATACTTCCAAGAAGGCATCAAGGGAGGTGCTCTAAATCCCTTCTTCCCACCTAAGAGCTCATCCAGAAAGCACAGGTGAATTGAAGCAATTTAGTATAAGCACAATATTGAATTTTATTTAATTTATTTCTATAAGATATCCTAATACCTCAGTGCACTAGAGTCCTCTCTAGTCTGGTCAAGATGGCCAGTGCTGTCATCATAAGGAACTCAGCAAGACTATCTATACAGATCTTAGAAAGGGTATCTGGGTGAGGCAGGGGAGCCCCACTTTTTGCAAAGGAGGCTATATCACCAAGGGCAAACTGCATAGCCCTCCTTCAAACAGTCCCCTCCAGACTTTTTATACCAAACCATGAAAAAATTACTGTAGGATCCTTCCACTGAGTAAATCAAGGATAAATACTAACTTCCTATGTGAAATTGTATCATCACACTTTGATGGGTGAGTTCTTAATTCTTCAAACCCCTCTGTGCCTTGGCTTCCAGGAAAGGGTATGCACTGTTTCCCCAAGGTATTTATGCATGTTCAGACCTTAGCCCCCATCCTCCTTCCACAGCTTCAAACACCACCCCAGTCAGTCTCCCTCCTGAGCAACTCAGCCTCACAACATGACCCTCCACAGTGTACACTTTAATTTTCAGAGTCAGTCCCCTGCCATATTTCTCATACCTGGCTTCAGTTCATTTGGTACCTGCCATTCCTCTGGCACCAAAGTTCTCCATCTTTATTCATGCTGTTTCTCCACCTAAAATACTCTGCCTTGTGTTTACCTTTCCTTCATTATTCTTCCTTCCTTCTTGACACATTGAAGCTCTTCTTCTGTAGGTGTGCTATGGTTCCATGAGTTAGAATTTCCTGCTCTCCTATCTCTTTTTCTCTCTGTTCTCTCTCTTTCCTCTCTCCCCTCTCTGTTCTCTCCCCCTCCCCCTCCTTTCTCTTCCTCTGCCCTCTTCCCTTTGATATCCTATGGAACTCTCTTAGTAGCTTCCCCTCAATACTGTGTATCACAGCTATGTATGTGTCCATCTCATCTCCCTGACTATGCTGGAAGTTTCTGAAGGCAGGTATAGAGACTTCCTTATCTAAATCTCCCTCTTGTTATATTTAGTTCCCACCTTGTGTAAATCAATAAATGTTTTAGCAATGGGTGAGTCTAGGAAGAATCTTGGACCTGGGTCTTTACCGTACTGCCTCCTGCTCTAGCAGCCTTCGTTTCCAGCCTGTCACTAGTTCTTAGGATTGCAGGAGGCCCCACTGTGAAAAACACAGGTGCTAAAGGAAGACTTCTTATGCTTGACACCCAACTCTACTCTTTTCCCAGCTGTATGGCCTGGGGCAATTTGCTCGACCTCTCTGTGCCTCAATTTCTCCATCAACAAATTGAGAATGACAGTATCTATTTCATAGGGCCACTGTGAGAATTAAATGAGATAGACAGTCCAGTAATGCACTTAACCATGGTGCCAGGCTATATACTAAATGTGAAACAAATAATAGGGATTACTATTTTTATTGCCCCAAACCATACCTGCATGCTGACAAAAAGCTAACACGTGATTCTTAAATCCTCTGCCCTTTATTTTCCAGCAGCAACTCAAGGCAATATATATGGTACCATTTATAAGAACACTTAATCTGATTGGCTATTTAAGGATGGGGCATCTTCCTTTTAAATCAGTCCTTGGGTGACCTGCAATGGCATCATGTCAGGAAAAAGGAAGACGGACATTGGCAAGAGAAGTTCGTGTGCTCAACGAACTGTCCTGGCACATTTATTGAGACCCCTAAGAATGAAGGGAGAGACTGGAGGGCCTCAGCTTTAACTGGGAGATGAGGTCCAGTTGAGGATACAAATTCATAAAATAGCATTACCATTTCCCACTTGATATAAATGTTCCTTTAAACAGTTGCAACTTGAAAAAAATCACAGTTTTCTGACGAATATAAGGACATATTTTACAGAGATAAAAATATCCTAGATGTAAATATGACTGGTTTGAAATATATCAACTATGATGAGTTTTCCCATCATCCATAAAAGCCCTGGGTAGCAGAAAGCAGGGCAGTAGTGCTGCTAATATGCAGACCTCAGTCAGCCCCGCCATCCCCTGCCCTCTGTGCAAGGGAGCCCTTGGCATTGGCAAAAGAGCACCCCCTCTACCGTCTCCAAAAACTTTGCATTATGACTCTCTCTTTCCCTCTCTCCACACCCCCATAAACACACACACACACACACACACACACACACACACACACACACACACATTTCTTAGTCCTAGCTTAGAGCTACAGTCAGACTCAGTTATAATTGCCCTCATTAAAAACCTCTTTGTCACTTCAGACAGAGAGAAATATATCTCTGGCATGGTCCCAGTAGAAAGCCACACACTTCTTAGCTGAAACAGAAGTGTGGGTATAAATATCTCTCTCTCTCTTTCTCTCTCTCTCTCTCTCTCTCTCTCTCACACACACACACACACACACACACACACGCACACGCACACAAATTGTTGAGCTTTTATTTACATTCCCAGATGTAGAAAGAAAACAATCAAATAATAAGAAAATAAAATACCCACTGTCCCTGAGCGTCTATATTCTACCTGAGGAGTTTGGTATAAGTTTAATTCTAACCACATAGAATTTCTTCCAGGGTCTGTGGACATGTTTTGCTCAAACATGTCATCATGATTCCTGCAAGCTTTAAATGGTTGTTATTCCATTAAATGTATGACCACACAATTATAAGTGGAGTGGCTTCTAAAGCAAAAGATTTCAGCTCTTCTAAGAGGAACCTTGTATTCTGGTGGAGAGAACCTTGTATTCTGGGTTCTGGAAATAGGGATGAGAGGTGCGTGGCCACAAGCCATTGATATGATGAGTAGTCCCCAGGAGGCAGGCAGCCTAGCAACTTCTTAGCCTCGGGGAAAATTGCTTTGTTATTTTTGACACACATGCCAGAGGTCGGAGGTCACTATTCATGCTCAAATAGGATCCTCAGTCCTCACATGGTAGCCAAAGAGAATAATGACACACACAGATACTCACGCACCGGCATATAACCCTTGAGTGGATTAACACACATTTTCTCATTTATTACTCACAACAGGCCTATGAATGAGGAAACACAGGTAGATATTACCTATTCCACCTTACAGATGAGCAAACTGGAGCTCCCAGAAGGTCACAGTAACTGGCTAAAAAATGACAAAGCCAAGTCAAACAACTTTCTAGACCTAAACTCTTTCCTAGATTCCCCATCCTCTGTATTTCCCACTTGCTTGCACTATCCCAGACACGGTAAACAGGATAGAAAAAGTAAATAAGAACAATAAATTTTCAGGCCACAGTAAGTTCTTTATTTCAGAATAGTAAGATTCCTGTATTTCTGGTTTTCTTTTAATTTTACAAGGGTAAACCTGTTGATTATCTCGAATATCAAAATTCATGCCTCCCAGAGGAAAGATATTTCTTGAGGAAAAATTTTTTTCATTGCATGTTTTATTAACATATAATGTATTATTTGCCCCAGGGGTACAGGTCTGTGAATCATCAGGATTACACATTTCACAGCAATCACCATAACACATACCCTTCCCAATGTCCATCACCCAGCCATGCTATCCCTACACCACTACCTCCGATCAACCCTCAGTTTGTTTCATGAGATTGAATCTTATGGTTTATCTCCCTCTCTATGCCATCTTGTTTCATTTTTCCCCCTCCTACCCCCACGACCCCCTACCCTGCCTCTCAAATTCTTCATATTAGAGAGATCATATGATAATTGTCTTTTTCTGATTGACTTCTTTCTCTTAGCATAATACCCTCTAGTTCCATCCATGTCTCTGTAAATGGCAAGATTTCATTTCTCATGATGACTGCATAGTATTCCATTGTATATATACACACCACATCTTCTTTACCCATTCATCTGTGGATGGACATCAAACCATTTTCATAGTTTGGCTATTTTGGACATTGCTGATATAAACATTCAGGTGCACATGCCCCCTCAGATCAATACATTTGTATCTTTAGGTTAAATACCCAGTAGTGCAATTGCTGGGTCAGAGGGTAGCTCTAATTTCAACTTTTTGAGGAATCTCCATACCATTTTCCAGAGTGGTTGCACAAGCTTGCATTCCCACCAACAGTGTAGGAGGGTTTCCCTTTCTCCACATCCTCACCAACATCTGTCATCTCCTGACTTGCTAATTTTAGCCATTCTGACTGGTGTGAGGTGGTATCTCACTGTGGTTTTGATTTGTATTTCTCTGATGCTGAGGTGGTATCTCACTGTGGTTTTGATTTGTATTTCTCTGATGCATCTATCTATGCCAATAGATGTTGAGCACTTTTTCATGTGTCTCTTGGCCATTTGGATGTCCTCTTTGCAAAAATGTCTGTTCATATCTTCTGCCCATTTCTTGATTGGATTATTTGTTCTTTGGGTGTTGAGTATAAGTTCTTTATTGATTTTGGATACTAGCCCTTTATCTGATATGTCATTTGCGAATATCTTCTCCCATTCTGTCAGTTGTTTTTTGGTTTTGTTGACTGTTTCCTTTGCTGTGCAAAAGCTTTTGATCTTGATGAAGTCCCAATAGTTCATTTTTGCCCTTGCATCCCTTGCCTTTGGTGATGTTTCTAGGAAGAAGTTGCTGCAGCTGAGGTCAAAGAGGTTGCTGCCTGTGTTCTCCTCCAAGATTTTGATAGATTGCTGTCTCACATTGAAGTCTTTCATCCATTTTGAGTCTCTTTTTCTGTGCGGTGTAAGGAAATAGTCCAGTTTCATTCTTCTGCATGTGGCTGTCCAATTCCCCAAACACCATTTGTTGAAGAGACCGTCTTTTTGCCATTGGACATTCTTTCCTGCTTTGTTGAAGATTAGTTGACTATAGAATTGGGGGTCCATTTCTGGGCTCTATATTCTGTTCCACTGATCTGTGTGTCTGTTTTTGTGCCAGTACCATACTATCTTGATGATTACATCTTTGTAATAGAATTTGAAGTCTGGAATTGTGATGCCACCAACTTTGCCTTTCTTTTTCAACATTCCTCTGGCTATTTGGGTTCTTTTCTCATTCCGTATAAATTTTGGCATTATTTGTTCCATTTCTTTGAAAAAAATTGATAGTATTTTGATAAAGATTGCATTAAATGTGAGATAGCTTTAGGTAGCATAGACATTTTCACAATATTTGTTCTTCCAATCCATGAGCATGGAACGTTTTTTCCATTTCTTTGTATCTTCCTCAATTTCTTTCTTGAGTACTTTTTTTAAAAAAAGATTTTATTCATTTATTTGACAGAGAGAGAGATCACAAGCAGGCAGAGAGGTAGGCAGAGAGAGAGGGGGATCCAGGCTCCCTGCTGAGCAGAAAGCCCAATACAGAGCTCAATCCCAGCACCCTGAGATAATGACCTGAGCTCAAGACAGAGGCTTTAACACACTGAGCCACCCAGGCACCCCTCTTTAATGAGTACTTTATAGTTTTCTGAGTACTATACAAAGAGTATAAATTCTTTGCCTCTTTGGTTACGTTTATTCCTAGGTATCTTATGCTTTTGGGTGCAATTGTAAATGGAATCAACTCCCTAATTTCTCTTTCTTCTGTCTTGCTATTGGTGTATAGAAATGCAACTGAATTCTGTGCATTGATTTTATATCCTGACACTTTACTGAATTACTGTATAAGTTCCAGCAGGTTTTGAGCGGAGTCTTTTGAGTTTTCCACATAAAGTATCATATCATCTGCAAAGAGTGAGAGTTTGACTTCTTCTTTGCCAATTTGGTTGCCTTTTATTTCTTTTTGTTGTCTGATTGCTGAAACTAGGACTTCTAGTACTATGTTGAATAGCAGTGGAGATAGTGGACATCCCTGCCATGTTCCTGATCTTAGGAGAGAAGCTCTCAGTTTTTCCCCATTGAGAATGATATTCGCTGTGAGTTTTTCAAGATGGCTTTGATGATATTGAGGTATGTATCCTCTATGCCTACACTGTGAAGTTTTCATCAAGAAAGGATGCTGTACTTTATCAAATGCTTTTTCAGCATCTACTGAGACTATCATGGATACTCTCATAGATACATAGTGTCATTGTTCTTTTATTAATGTATTGTTTCACATTGATTGATTTGCAGATGTTGAGCCAACCCTGCAGACCGAAATAAATCCCACTTGGTCATGGTGAATAATCCTTTTAATGTACTGTTGGATCCTATTAGCTAGTATTTTGGTGAAAATTTTTGCATCTGTGTTCATCAAGGATATTGGTCTGTAATTCTCCTTTTTGATGGGGTCTTTGTCTGGTTTTGGGATCAAGGTAATGCTGGCCTTATAAAATGAGTTTGGAAGTTTTCCTTCCATTTCTATTATTTGGAACAGTTTCAGGAGAATAGGTATGAATTCTTCTTTAAATGTTTGGTAGAATTCCCTTGGAAAGCCGTCTGGCCCTGGTGTCTTGTTTGTTGGAAGATTTTTGATGACTTCAGTCTCCTTACTGGTTATGGGTCTGTTCAGGTTTTCTATTTCTTCTTGGTTCAGTTTTGGTAGTTTATGTGTCTCTAGAAATGCATCCATTTCTTCCAGATTGTCAAATTTGCTGGTGTATCATATGTTACACCATATTGCTGGTGCTCCTAATATGTTCTTATAATTGTATTTCTTTGGTGTTGGTTGGGCTCTCTCCTCTTTCATTCATGATTTTATTAATTTGGGTGCTTTCTCTTTTCTTTTTGTAGGTCTGGCCGGGGCTTTATCCATCTTATTAATTCTTTCAAAGAACCAGCTCCTAGTTTTGTTGATTTATTCAACTGTTCTTTTGGTTTCTATTTAATTGATTTCTGCTCTGATATTTATTATTTCTCTTCTCCTGCTGGGTTTAGGCTTTCTTTGCTGTTCTTTCTCCAGCTCCTTTAGGTGTAGGGTTAGGTTGTGCACTTGAGATCTCTCTTGTTTCTTAGGAAGGCTT
>JAQQSY010005882.1:0-11384 GCA_028646535.1 Procyon lotor | reverse complement strand
TAGGTTATCCAGAGAAGGGATGCTCTGTGGTAGGATCCATTTCCACCCTTGATGTGCTGAGGCCCAGGACACTGGCAAAAACTTTGCCACTCACAGGACATCAATACCACTCACATTCAGGAGATCTCGGGGACCACATGGACAGTGCTGCTAAACTGGAGAAGCAATGACACTTTGTGTAATCTCAAGCTAGGAGGCAACATTTCCTTTTCCCCACTTTTGTCCCATTATGTTTTCTACACACATGTGCACTGCCACAACCACCCGGACAGCCTGCCCAACCACCCCCTGTCCTTTAAAGCAGTTTCAGGATAAGAAGATTGAGCCTTTCTGGCCCAGAAAGAATGCACCCGTCCACCTGAGGACCTACTCAATAAGATCGTACCTGGTGAAGGCCTTTCCACTCTTGCTTCATATTCTGCCATGGGGTGTGGAACCCGATTCCCCTTTGCCCACTCAAGATGAGCCTCCTAATTAAGTTCCCTTGGATTGCATCGCATGGTTTTCAATCTTTCTTTCCACTGTTTACATTTATTTATATTTATTGGAACTTTGGTCATCTTTCATTGTGTGTTTTCATTTTTCCCCTTTATATGTTATTAAATTTATTTATTTATTTATTTATTTATTTATTTATTTATTTATTTATTTTCTTTTGTATCAACTTTTCCTCTCTTTCTCTATCTCAATCTCTCTCTCTCTTTAAAATTTATATTATAACTGCCCAGCTATTTTAACCTTTCCACACCAATCGGGACTGGTAATCCACTTAGTTTGGTGTCGAGGTGCCCTCCACATCTGGGGACTCATTTCCCAAAACAGCTGGGCATCTCCCAGTCAATTTGTGAAGAAACACTTTCCTGTGGAGCCACTAGTTCACTAGTAGCTACTATCCACTAATTCCTTACTCTAGGACTCATGTGGAGTACAAAACTGAGATCAGACAGCTCAGGAGGAATTGAGAAGACAATGGCCAGTTGGCCCACACCATATATGTGGGGAGGGTTGGGCGACTCTTAGCTGCTTGTGGGGACATGGAAACAGCAACCTTGGCTTGGAAAAAGGCATGGGACACTTGAATGTACAGGGCTCAGGGCAAGTGGACATACTACAGGGTCTTGGTGCAAGGGAATCGATGCTCTCTCTCCACAGTCCCATACGGATTCAAGCCTCCTGAGGTTTCCCAGAGAGAAATAGCCTGTGCTCAGTTCCAGTGCATCATTTGGATTACCACTGGCTCCAGCTGGTGTTCCTTCCTCTTGACTGCTCTTGGCAGGGCGTGTCAAGAGACACTTGAGCTCTCAGAGGACAGCACTACTTCATGACCTGGGAGGAGAAGACAGTTCCAGGCACCTGGGAAGCAGGTGAAGAAAATTCTATCAATTCAAAACAAAATGGAAACCGGAAATGGAAGGCCCAAGTTGCATCTCCTTCAAAGCTGGGAGTTGTCTGTTGTGTTGGGAAGGTGGTGATGCTGCTCTTGTGTGTGTGTGTGTGTGTGTGTGTGTGTGTGTGTGTGTGTGTTTCCAAAATAACCAAGCCCCTTCCATGGTCACAGTCCCTTCAGTGGTCGAAAGGAAAGTGCCACCAGTCAACCATTTCAATGGACTCCTAGTGCCATCTCCTTATGAACATGGCCAGGCAAACTAACAACCAAGCAAACAACAAAGCCCCCGTCCAACAGGAAATGGTATACAGAGCCCTTGCCCACAGGGAACCAAAATTCCATCTGGTGATGTAGGGGGAAAAAAGCAGAACCCAGTAGAAACTGCTGGGGAAGGCAGTCATCCTCCAAGTACATGAAAGTGCTCCATGAGCATTTCCTAATTGTAGGGACAAGTGTGTCTGTGGGTCAAAGGGTATGACTGAGCCCTTGTGTTTTGGCCCCAGAAAAACTAGTGACTTTAGGTCAAAACAGTCTCTGCCCTAACAGAGGGAAAGCATCTCTTTGAAGTCCCAGGGAATCATCCCTGGCCAGAGAGTTGGTTGCTCTCTGATGTCCATTTCAGGCTGGACTTCTCCAAGTGGTGGCTTGCAACACGAAGAGATACATGGGGAGGGCGTCTCCACAGAGGGTGCCCTAGAGTTTTTCTGGGGGTGGCATCGTAAACACAGAGCCTTGGATCCTGGCATAAAGCTCCCAAGATGGTCCAAGTGCCCCTCACAAAGACGGGGGACAGGCTTCAGCCCCAAGAATGTGTCTTGCAGACACCTGGATCCTGCTCTGGGCCCCTCATTTTCAGTCCAGGGTGATTAGAGGGAGAGAGGATCCATTTGAGGGTCCCAGGGGTGGTACAGTTGGTTGAGGATGTCCTCGAAGATCAGAAGCCCTGGGGCCTAGGCTTCCAAGGCCATGAGCAACAACCTGCCAGCAGGCTGACTTCTGCCAGCTCCCATGTGGCAAGCTATTTTCCAGAGTGCTGGCTCCATGTTCCACACATGCCAGGGCCCTGAAAGCTCATGGATATGCAATGGCTCTGGACACGTGTGGATATGATCAGTGCCAGGTCTCAATTGAGGATTGAGCCTCCGCTGGCTTTGGTGGCCTGGGACCCCAATATTGCTGCAGCCGTGTTGTTCCTTCCATGTCCTATGTGCAGAAGTGTCAGCCCCAAGGGTCAATAGACGTCCCAAAAGTCTGTCAGATGAAACTGCACTCCTCCCACCTCTTCCAGGATGTCATTTGTCCACAAGGCTTCTCCACACAAATCAAGAGCCCTGTCAGTCTCAAGGCCACCTGTCCAGGCACCTTCCAGACATCTTCACCCATTGCGTTCGGGGAGGGAGTCAGATCCTTCCGCCCTGTCTAGAGAAGCTACATGTAGATGTGTTCATAAATCCAACTGAAGAACAATACACTGGGACAAGACAGATGTGGAGGGTTTCTAACACAAGCTCTATCCACGGAGAGATATGCATGATCCACCTGCGAAACTGGACACATGTCGGTATGGAGATACAGGTCTATTGATGCCTATGTGCATGTGGATTGTGGTAGAGATCTACTTGGATGGAAGTCCCGAAGATCAAAATTCCTTGGTTCTTTGCAACTAGGAACACCAGACATGTGTTGGACACATAGGGGTAGGATGGACTCAAAGGACCAAATCCACAAATTATCATCTCCCAGGGCACAGGGAAATATGGAGGGGCAGAATAAAGCCCTTAGGAAATAACACAGCGACACCCATATTAGTCTTCTAAGGGTTTGTTTGGACCACCTTCCTTTCCCCAGAAGTTCTGGATCCATCCTCAAAGGTGCATAAGCATGACCCTGACACAGCGTGAACTTATGTGTGTGTCCTCGTGTGAGGGATTGTGAGATAGTGGGAGAGAGAAAGAGAGGCAGAGATCTGAAGAAAAGGGAAGAGATACAAGGAGGAAAGGAGGAACCAAAAGGGAGGTCGGGGGAAGTAATTCACTGTGCATATAGTATGTTAAGCCTTAGGTGAGAATCTGGCTTTAGAAGAGAAGAGTGGGGTTGAGTACAATGTTCATGGAATTACTGCCCCTTGGGTTCCTCCTCCATCCCCTGAAGCAATGCTTACATATAAGGGCCTTCCCACCATGTGGAGATGGATGACTGCTGGGAAGTGGTGGTGCTGTCCATTCAGCCTGCATGTGCCAATAGTGTGAACAGGACATGGGCATCCTGATGGATTCCACAGTCTGTCCCCGTCCTTGGAAGCATAGCCAATCTCTGTAGATTGGCAAGCATGAAAACAGGGTTGGGGAACGGAACAAATCACAATCAAGACTTCATACTTGGGAGGCAATAATAGATTTATTGTAGCAGTGGATAGTACCATCGAGCTTAAAAATCCAGGATGGATTTCCTCCAAACTCCCCTTTGCAAAGTGGTGGCGTGACCTGGCTGAAGGAAGACCACCAAGAAACAGACAGGGAGCGTCTGTCTTCTACCTGAGAAAAGAGGAACTTTGTAGGTAGAGAGGCATGCCCATAGGAACCAACCAAAGCAAAAAAAAGTGTTAAGTTCTGGAAGGAGCCACATTGGTCCCCGATCTGGATTGCCTGCTAAGACTGGCTGATGACACTGGGTCTGCCAGGCAGTGTCCACTGAAAGGCTCTGGGGCCAATAGGCCAGGCAAAGTCCACAGGGCATTCCGGAATTTGGCTGGGACAGGATCCCGGGGGATGGGGGACCTTAGTTATTTCCCATTTGCCTGGTTCCCAGCCTCCCATCCAGGATGGATTCATGCCCCTGAGCTCCCCTGGTCATGACTTGGAGTGTGCTCTCTTTGGCTCCATGCTCAATTTCTAGAGATGGGACATTCTGATTCGGCAGCAGGAAAAGGCATGTGTAGTTGTCCTTCTTCAACCTCCCTTGCTTTCTTTGTTTTCCTGTCAGAGCCAGGGTATCCCCGGTTAGAGAGGTAAGTGTAATGGCATGCGGGAGGGCCTGTGTTTTTCCTGCCATTGCATTGGATCAATCAGTTGTGGGCAGGGTGTTCAGTCCCTAGAGCTTTCGGTATCTTCAGGTCCCTTGTTCAGCTTGGCGATCATCAGGATGGCCATAGAACCCCATCCACAAGGGCAGAGTGGCCACACTTCTTCTGTCCTTACAGATGACCGATGGTCCTTTTGGCCTCTGTCTTTCTGTGGAACCTGAGCAGTGTAGCCTGTTCCTCGTCCTGGCTCTCCCACTAGGCCTGCAACTCAGGAAAGGAGGTCAGGATGAGTGGGGGGTGGGGAGGACAAGGCCTCCCTGTTCCTAGGATTGAGACCATGTGGAATGGTGCAGTATGTCCAGCAGGGCGTGAAACTCGTCCTTGCTGAGGGGTGCTTCCAGGGTTCCTGGAGGGACTTCTTGCCGCAGATGCCCTGTGGGAAATGGGTGTATGTCTTCACCTCTTTGGTTAGGATTATTCCCAGGTATCTTATGGTTTTGGGCGCTATCGTAAATGGAATAGATTCCCTAATTTCTCTTTCCACAGATTCATTGTTAGTGTATAGGAAAGCCACTGATTTCTGTGCATTGATTTTGTATTCTACCACATTACTGAATTGTTGTATGAGTTCAAGTAGTTTGGGGGTGGGGTCTTTTGGGTTTTCCATATAGAGTAACGTGTCATCTGCGAAGAGAGAAAGTTTGACTTCTTTATTGCCAATTTGAATACCTTTTTATTTCTTTTTGTTGTCTGATTGCTGTCGCTGGGACTTCTAGCACTATGTTGAACAAGAGTGGTGAGAGTGGGCATCCTTGTCATGTTCCTGATCTCAAATGGTAGGCTGTCAGATTTTCCCCATTGAGAATGATATTTGCTGTGGGCCTTTCATAGACTTGATGATGTTGAGGGGTGATCCTTCTATCCCTATACTTTGAAGAGTTTTAATCAGGAACAGATGCTGGATTTTGTCAAACGCTTTTTCTGCATCAATTGAGAGGACCATGTGGTTATACTCTCTTCTCTTATTGATCTGTTCTATCACATGGGTTGATTTGCGAATGTGGAACACCCAGGGAACCCAGGGATAAATCCCACTTGGTCATGATGAATAACCTTTTTAATGTGATGTTGGATCCTATTAGCTAGGATCTTGTTGAGAATCTTGGCATCCATATTCATCAGGAATATTGGTCGGAAATTCTCCTTTTTTGGTAGGGTCTTTGCCTGGTTTGGGGATCAGGGTAAAGCTGGCTTCATAGAAAGAGTCTGGAAGTTTTCCTCCTGTTTCTATATTTTGAAACAGTTTCAGGAGAATAGGTATTATTTCTTCCTTGAATGTTTGGTAGAATTCCTCAGGGAATCCAATAGGTCCTGTACTCTTGTTTTTTGGGAGTTTTTTTCTTTTTTTTTTTTTTTTATACCTCCTTCAATCTCTTTACTAGATATTGGTCTATTCAGGTTGTCACTTTCTTCCTCTTTCAGTCTTGGAAGATTATGAGTTTCCAGGAATACATGCATGTCTTCTAGGTTGTTTAACTTATTAGCATATAGTTGTTGATAATAATTTCTGATGATTGTTTCTATTTCCTTTAGATTTGCCTTGATGACTCCCCTTTCACTTGTAATTTTCTTAATTTGGGTCCTCTCTCTTTTCTTTTGGATGAGTTTGGCCAGTAGCTTATCAATCTTATTGATTCTTTCAAAGAACCAACTTCTGGATTCATTGATGCGTTCTACTGTTTCTCTAGTTTCTAACTCATTCATCTCTGCTCTGATTTTGATTATTTCTCTTCTTGTGCGTGAGGTTTGCTTCATTTGTTGTTGATTTTCCAGTTCTTTGAGGTGTAAAGAAAGCTTGTGTTTTTGAGATTTTTCCATTTTTTTGAGTGAGGCTTGGATGGCTATATATTTCCCCCTTAGGACTGCCTTTGCCGTGTCCCATAGGTTTTGCATGGATGTGTCTTCATTCTCATTGGTCTCCATGAATTGTTTAAGTTCATCTTTGATTTCCTGGTTAATCCCAGCATTCTTGAGCAGGTTGGTCTTTAGCCTCCAAGTGTTTGAATTCCTTCCAAACTTCTCATGGTTGAGTGCCAGGTTCAAAGCATTGTGGTCTGAGAAAATGCAGGCAATCATCTCAATCTTTTGGTATTGTTTGAGTCCTGATTTGTGGCCCAGTATGTGATCTATTCTGGAGAAAGTTCCATGTGCACTTGAGAAAAATGAGTATTCTGTTTTTTTATTTTTTTTTAGGGTGGAATATTCTATATATATCTATGAGGTCCATCTGGTCCAATGTGTCATTCAAAACTCTTGTTTCTTCAGTGATTTTCTGTTTAGATGACCGGTCTGTTACTGAGAGTGGGGTGTTAAGATCTAATACTTTTATTGTATTCAAATCAACATGACTCTATTTTGATTAATAGTTGGCTTATGTAGTTGGCTGATCCTATATTGGGCGCAAAAATATTTACAATTGTTAGATCTTCTTGGAGGATAGACCCTTTAAGAATGATGTAGGTCCTTTTGTATTTTTGACTCTAACCTTTAGCTGAAAATCTAATTTATCTGATATGGGAATCACTACCGTAGCTTTCTTTTGAGGCCCATTGGCATGAAAGATGGTTCTCCATCATTTCACTTTCAGTCTGGGTGTACCTTTTGGTTCCAAATGTGTCTCTTGTAGACAGCATATGGACAGGTACTGCCGTTTTATCCATTCTGCAACCCTGTGCCATTTGGCAAAAAAAAAGAACCTACATTAATATAACAATGTATACCTTTTAGAATGGCAGAAATTAACAAGACACAAAAAATTCTGCTGTGGATGTGGAGAAATGGGAACCCTGTTATGTTGTTGGTGGGAATGCAAGCTGGTATATCCACTGTGGAAAACAATGTGGAGGTTCCTCAAAAAGTTAAAAATAGAACTACCTGGTGATTCAGCAATTGCACTCCTGAGTATTTATAACAATGAGGCAGATGTAGTAAAAAGAAGGGCACATATACCCAAATGTTCATAACAGCAATGTCCATAAAAACCAAGCTGTGGAAGGAGCTGAGAGGCTATTGAACTCACAATTGGATAAAGAATATATGGTCCATATAAACAATGGAATATGTCTCAGCTACCAGAAAGGCTGAATACCCACCATTAGCATTAACATGGATGTTTCTAGATGATATTATGCTAAGTGAAATACGTCAAACAGAGAAACACAATTATACAGTTTCACTCATATATGGCACTGAAGGAATAGCACTGAGGACATTAGTAGAAGAAAGGGAAAGACAAAGGGGTGGAATCTGAGGGAGAAAGGATCCATTGGTGACCAGGGACTCCAAGAAACAAACTGAGATTTTCAGATGGGAGGTGGGTGGGGAATGGAGTAGTCCTTTCATGGGTATTTAGAAGTGTATGTGAAGTAATGAGCACAGGGTGATGTATGCACATAATGAATATTTGAACACTACAGCAAAAACTGATGATATCCTGTATGGTGATTAGCATAACATAATAAACAAACAAACAAACAAACAAACAAATAAATAAATAAAGAGTTAGAAGGAAGGTTTACATAAAGGACAAAAAGAAAGTATAGTGTGTATTTGATAACAAAAATAGATTTCTGAGGATTGTAAGGTGTAAATGGATTAGAGAAAAAAAAGAAAAAAATATTTCATTAATTCACATTTAAGAAGATACAATGAAGCCAGTAATCTTCATGAAAGAATATGTTTTCATACAATACTTTATTTCTATGAGAGCCAGGTGACTCAAATAAACTTTATAAACAAGAAGGAATTCATAGCATAAAAGATAAATATCTAAAAACTCTAAATTAGGTCAAGCTACTAAACTGATACTCTGACAACTCTCATACAAGGAAAGAGAAGAACCTCAAGGTACTGGTGAGGTAAATTTTTTATCCAGCCAAAAGAGGAGAGGAATCACGTCCAAATGCAGATGTTGTTGCTTAGGAACCCCTGGTTGCCCAGGACTACCAACTGGCTCATATGAAATGTGCCTGTAGAGGTACCAGGTAGAGGTAATGCCTGGAGGCAAGGGATCAAACTCTCTCAGACAGGGGAGGTGTTGATCCACACACACATTCAAGACAAGTGCACACAGACAACAGTTTTTTTTCCACACTGTATGTGTCATTGGCTCAAAAGCCCACCATTCTAACCCTATTCTCTTTTTAGAATGTTTCCCAAGGAAAGGCAAGAGAAAATGAATATCCATTCTACCATCCCAAACCAGTCTCCTTATTAAGCCTTTGAGGAGAACTGATTTCCTAGCATTGTTACCAGGGAACACCTGGCCAGACTCACAGGCGTTCTGGAATCCTGCATCCGAGTACATTTTCAGAGTGTCGCTTGTGAGTTGTTGAATGTGGAAAAGAAAGTGATATCTGCGACATTGCTGGAAATGTGGGCTTCTCAGGGTTATCCAATAGATCCAGAGCCCAGGCAATGGGGGGAATGTTTTGACATAGCAAGAGACAGATGTCCCAAAGGAAGAATGTAACAACCAAACGGGAGGTGAGGGAGAGGCATTCTGGGGGAGTGGTAGTGCCCATTTGTGTCGAAAAGTAAGTGGACAAAAGAAGGGAAACAGAAACATTGCCACCTATCTTGACATCACAAAAACTGCCAGTGCTTGTCAAGTTTAGCATTGTGGTCCATGTGGCTCCTGGAATTTCCTGTCTGTAAATAAAGTTGCTGTTCTATCAATATAGAAATGTATTTGTCAGTGTGCTGGACACCAGGACCCCCAGGGCAGGAATGGATCTTTCCACAGACCGCACCTTCTTTGGATAACCTAATCATGAAGAATTATGGGCCACAGAATTATTTGCCAGGTGGGTGAGAGGCCCCAGACTGTCGAACAACTATGCTCCCATACATGGTCTGAGCCAACTCGCAAACTTCCTCTCATGTGCCTCCTATCTAAGCTGTCTAACCTCAGTGTTCTCCTTGGCTATACAAGGAAGTGGTGTTTCACAAGGTGCCTGGGAACTGCCCAGATGTCTTGGGAAAAGTGCTCTCCAGATGTGGCAGGCATGTGGACACCAAACAAAGTGGAAGACCCGTCCTGATTGGTGGGAGAAGGTTAAAATAGCAGGTAAGTTACAAAATAAAAATTAAGAAGAAAAAAAAAAAAACAATGCAAAAAAATAATAACTAAATAAATAAATAAATAGAATGAAGTGAGAAAATGAAAAAAACACAAATGAAATATGAACAATTTCCAATAAATGCAAATTATATGCAAAGAGTGGAAGGTAAGATTGAAAAACATGCGATGCAATTCAAGGGAAAGTAAATAGGAAGCTCCTCTTGGGAGGGCAAAAGGGATTCGGGTTCCACACCCACATGGCAGAATCTGAAGCAAGACTGGAAAGGCCTTCACTGGGTTTGGTACTAGACACATCACTCAGACTCAACACCACATTTCGATGTCAGGGCTGTCAAGCTCGAGAGATGCTTGTGGGAGTGGGGAAGGCACATTCCATCCAGAGGAAAGGGGGAAGGCATATCCATCTGCTCAGTCCCAGCTCTTGGTATAAGAGGTTACGACAGCTGTCCATCTGAAGAACGCTTCTGCCAAAGGTCAGAATGACTGAGGGTAGAGCTCCCACAGAGAGCTGATGAAATGATTGGCGGCTTGGTGGTGGGATTAGGAAAGGAACCCATGCTACCAGTTTCCACCCATCTCTGTGTTCCCAGAGATGGACACTGTCTACACTGAATGTTGGGAGGGTGCATTCTTTCTGGGCCAGAAAGGCTCTGAATATTCTTGTCATGAAACTGCTAGAAAGGACAGAGCCTTTGTCGAGGGCCACATCACACTTTACATGCATGTGCTGACATGTGTGCATTGGGTCCATAGTGACCTAATGGGTTCAGGGAAGGAGAAACTATGAAGAAATGGAGGAGCACATGAAAACACCATACACACACACACACACAAACACACACACACACACACACACACACACACTCACACATTCACTCACTTGTGCACATGGGCATCAGTTTCTCTTTCCACACTGGAGTTGCAATTGGCTCAAAGGCATCCTTCCTTACTCTGTCATCTTTTTAGAATGTTGCCCAAAGAAAGGCAGGAGTAAACACACATCCATTTCTCCATCCCAAAGCAGTGTCCTCCTTCAAGCCTTTGAGAAGAACCAATTTCTAGGATTGCTACCAGAGAACACCTGGCCAGACTCACAGGCCTCCCAGAATCTTAAAATCATGTACCTTTTCAGAGGGTAGATCCTGAGTACTTGAACATGGAATGGGTAATTTTGACTGAGACATTGATGGGGAAATGTGGGATCCAGTGTTGGGATCCAGTGGGATCCAAAAGCAAAGGATCCAGTCAAAGGCGGTGCTGGAAAAGTGTTTTCATGCAGGCCAGGTGAGAGGAAAAAATGTCAGAAGAGTTTTTGTTTGTTTGTAGGTTGTTTTTTTAAGTTATACCGAAGATTTTGTTTTAAGGATTGAATAATTTACCCTGATGGGGCAGTGGGATATAGGGTACAAAGGAGGAAAAGGATTCCTGACAAAGAAGAACATTTGCTTCTGAGTATTGAAAATGGAAGGGGTAGAGAGGCCTAAGACACTGAAGGGGAAAAATGGGTTCTTCAGGGTTAACCCAGGACCCAGGACATAGGCAGTGGAGAGAATCTGTGTTACTTGCTGGCCCAGGAGATGAAAAACCTTAAGAACTGCATTTTTTTTTAATTTAATATTTTAAGTTATGCCAAACTTTTCTTTTCGGATTGAATATGTTACCCTGATGGGGTACGGGGAACAGCGGAGGGGAGAGGACTCCTGGGAGAGAACAGAATTTGCAAGTTGGGGATGAGTGGGTACTCATTGGAAAGGATGGCATACATTAGTCAGTCTGTCCTGCTTGAGAACTGTGAGGCTGCCCAAAGGAAGAATGGGTCCAGCGAAGGGGGG
>JAQQSY010005881.1:0-11385 GCA_028646535.1 Procyon lotor | reverse complement strand
AAGTTCTTCTTTATCAATTAAAAAATACAGACCAAGGTCAAAAATGGGAGTAGTTGAAGTCCTCTTTCAAGACCAGGGAAAAGTTAATTTGTAGGAAGAAGTAGAGTTTCTCTGCCATCTCTGTGCCTCATAAAGCACCATATCCCACCGCAATGGAGCCCTCTAGAATTTAGTTGTGGTCTCTGGTCACTAGGATCTTAAGAAATTCTCGCTAAACTATTGCAATAGGGATTTGAGTTAAGTGTTCAGATATGGTGATTTCAGATATTGTGGTTTGCTTGAAACCAAGGAGTTTTCCTGGCCTGGGAAACTCAATGTTAAAACTGGTCACTGACCATTTTTTAACACTGAATTATTGGTTAGTTTAAAGTGACTGGGGTTTGGATTGACAAAAATCAATTGGATTTTTGGTCACCTTATCAAAGTTTAGGTCCTGGAGTAAGAAATATTTTGAGTTCTCAATTCTGGATTGCCACTTATTGGCTTGATAATCATGAGCAAATCTTTCTAGTCTTTCTATTTCTTCATTTCTTATCTATAGAGTTAACACTAGTACCAAAATTATAGATTTGTGATAAAGATTAAATGAGTTTATATGTGATAAGCAGAATAATGGCCTCCCAAAGATATCCACCTCCTAATCCTGGTAATTGTGAATATAATATTACATAGCAAGAAGGAATTAAAGTAGCTAATCAGCTGACCTGAGATAGGGAGATTTTTCTGGATTATCTGGGTAAGTCCAATGTAAACACAAGTCTCCTTAAAGTGGAAGAGAGAGGCAGAACCAGAAGTCAGAGTGATACAATGTGAGAAGACTTCTATCAGCGTTAAAGATGCTGTGAAGATAGAAGAAGAAGCCACTAGCCAAGGAATGTGGGGAAACTCTAGAAGCTGGAGAGGGCAAGGAAATGGATCCATTCAGAGGCTGCAAAAAGGAATGCTGCCCTGCCCACACCTTGAGTTTGGCCCCGTGAAACCCATTTTGGACTTCTGATCTCCAGAATGCTAAGATATTAAAGTTGTGTTGTTTTAAACTACTAAGATTGTAGTCGTTTGTTACAGCAGCTATACAAAGCTAAACATGTAAAAAAAAGCATTTAACACATTTCTGCCCCACAGTGTTGGTGGGGTAGTGTAAACTTTCTCAGTGCCAATGTCAAGATTCACAGGAAGCAATTGACTTTTCTGCGTTTTTCAGGGTGGGCCAGGGCAGGGGAGCCATTCTCTCCCACTTTATTCATTACCACCCTTCTCAATCATTAACTCTTGAATAAATTATTTTTTAGATGCCTCAGGTCAGATATATTATCTTTTCCCTTTGAACTCTTAGCATTGTTTGTACATCTATAATGATTACTTGTTTTGTTTTACTTTTAGTTATTTGTGAATTTATTTTACTAATCCCTTTAGTTTGAGAACAAGTTGAACGTGAGGACAGTTATTACTAGCTTTTCTATTCCCAGGATGGTTTCAATTTTCATAAAATAGGTAATGATTATTAAGTATTATTAAAGGATAAATGTGGGGAAAGAGGAAAGGAAGGCAAGCAGTTTTCTAATGTGACCAGAAAAGTCCAGTCATATACACTCACATGCCAATGGCAAAACTTGATTTGCAAGGGAGACAGAGAGAAATTAGTCTTTAGCTAATGTGGTTTTGTGCTCACCTAAAATTCAAGAGGAAGAAAAGACTGCATATTGAGGAACAATGAGCAGTTTCTCCCTCTACTTGATTTAAGTATAATTCGAGCCAATTAAAAGTTATGTATAATTATGGGTTTAGAAAGCTGCTGGGGGGTGGGGGCACCTGGGTGGCTCACTTGATTCAGTGGCTGCTTTCAGCTCACGTCATGATCCCAGGGTCGTGGGATCGAGACCTGCGTCGGGCAGGTCTGCTTAGCAGAAAGCCTGCTTCTCCCTCTCCCTCTGCCTGTCTCTCTGCCTACTTATACTCTCTCTATATCAAATAAATAAATAAAATCTTTAAAAAAAAGAGAAAGAAAGCAAGCAAGCAAGCTGCTAGGGAACAAAATACTTCAAAGGCATGGTAAACTAAAAATAGAAGTAAATTTTCTCATCCTGAAAGTCTGCTTGAATTAAAAAAATTATTCCTTAGGAAAGGAAAGAAAAAAATATTCCTCGATTTTGAGTTTCATAGATTTGAACTCATAAATCTTACAACTATTATAACTAGAATATATTTGGCTCTCGTGGGCCAAAATTTTTAAGAGTGTAAGCCAAGTTAGGTCAGTTTTGTAGAGCCTGCCCTTCAGAACTTCCTCATTTTTGAATTCCTGGCTTTAATGGCAAATAGAGTGAAGAAAAAAAGAAAAGAAATGTGTGCCACGTTTGTGGGGAGTAGAAGGGTGGCTAAAGACACACAGAGTTCTGAATATAGTTACAAATATGTACTAATTGAAGTTCTGGATGGATTTTTGATGTCTCACTGGTTGGACCATCAAGGTTTTTTAGGAGGAAGAAATAAACATGAAATTCTAAACTGTTTTCATCGTCTGGGGATGTTATCATTTTTACTTGAGGCTTTTCTCCAGTGTCTTTCAGCTAATGCAGTAGCCTCACTGTATGTATTTAAGTTACTTTAGAATATGGATGGGTTGTTTCCTCTCTCCTAAATGAGTCAGGCATTTTAAGCATAGAGGATAGATATAGACTAGGTATACGTGTAGAGACAGAAACAGAGAGAGATGAGGGAGTTTCCTCTCACTCAACTTGTACCAAATAAGATTTTCAAAACTTGAACAAAACTATTCACAACTTATTTTTTCTCATCTAAGAGGTCCAAGATAATCTTTCAGTGCACATCTTTAAGTGATTAATGTTGAAATGGATAATTCCACAGTATATTATGAACTAAAGTTGACCCAGTAAAATTAGTATAGTCTAAAAGAAAGCTACTTAACACTCCTTGCTATTTTCTGAGATTGTTGGTTTTTGGTGATGGTTGGCTGTGGGCAAGGATAATGTGGAACATTAGATGGAAATATAGTTGTGGAATTTTAATAAACTGCCAGTCTGCTAATAATATGCCTTTGTTCAAACTTTTTTAAATTTGGCAGTTATTCATAGATCCTAGCCCAGGAAAAAAGTGCAAATTTTTCTTAGGAAGATATGTACAGTATTTGGAGAATAAAGAAAAGACCAACCTTCAGACCTTCACACCTTCCAGAAAGAGACTTTATTCAGCACTGAACTGCTAAATTTGTACTTTGAGAGGTTGTTGAAATCCTTTGGGATCCAAAGTCACAATTAGAGGAACAATTAGAAATAATAGAGTCATGTTTGAATAGTAGTATGTTTTAAGTACTCCAAGTGGTACATTTTAGGTGACTGTTACTATTTTTGGAATACCAAATAGTCCTTAATAGTGCAATACTTATTCCCTTCCATATTTGAATATTATTTTCATAAAAATACAAAAATGAAAGAAAAAAAAGTCCAACTTCAAAAGTACAAGTTCCTTTAACTTCTGAATATATAATTTTATCACTCTTCAAATTTCAGAGTGGTGAAGACCGGGGAAATTTTAAGAGTTCAGAAAGACCATGTATAGTGTTTGGCAATGGCTTATTATGGTTCATGACATAAATTTATCTTATCTTTCCCCTCTTACTAAAGATATACTTTGAATAATTGCTTTCCTGACTATTCTGCCTCAGGATATCAAGTCTAATGAGGGATTTTTGGCCTTCTACTAACTGGTCTCAAAGAACTATTGTCCTTCCCCTATTCCTCCCACCCTTTGAATTTAAGTCCAAAATAAATGAATGGTAACAAGTTTCCTTCACTGCTTTTTAGTGTAGAGTTTCAGTTCAGGAAAAGTTCTGTTCAAGAATGAATTCCATCAGTGTTCCTCATGCCAGCAGGCAGCATAAAAGTCTTGGAGTATGGACGTAAGCCAGAGTAAATGCTGCTCTATTTTAGTGAAGAATCGTGATAACATATGATTATGATTCTTAATGCAAGCTTCACGGCCATCTTTCCTCAATAGTTTAAAAAGCATTGATGGACAACAAACTTAAAGGAGAATTCATCCCAACTGTGGTTTTTATATACTGTTCAAACACAAAATATGGAACAAGGTGTTAAGAGAGAGCATTTTTTATAGCTGTGGAACAGTAACTACTGACGTGGTCAGACCGAAAGGTTTAGAGTGGATGTATGTGGGAGCATACAGAGAGAGAGTAGGCAACCTTTTCTGGGATAAGCTTCACTCTGGGAGGTGAAAAGCAGTCTTGAGGACCCACCTAGAGAGGGAATCTTGTACCTCTTCCTCCCTGAAGATGGCCAGGCCTTCCTGGAAGCCCTGGCCTCACCCACGTGGAGCTAGACTGTTTAACCCACTGTTTCAGGAACAGGGAGGTGCAGTCTTACTCAGGGTCATGAGAAGAACAATTTTATTCCATTCTTCATGCACTCATTCTTGATCTCTCCCCTTCTAAACCCCACAACCAGATTGGTCTGATAAGTAGTATCTGAGTAGGTCACGTCCTTACTTAAAACCCCTCAATGGTGGATTATCCCTTCACACAAAGACCAAAATTCTTTTACCTTATCCTAGGCTCACTCGTTCTCCTCCTCGTGAGCCATGGTTATGGCTTCCACATTCACATTTAGGCCAAGCTGCTTCCTGTCTTGCCTCCTTCATAGGCAGATTTCTTTGCCTGGAATTCTCTCCACCTCCATCCTTCCTGCCCCCTTCACCCTTTTCACCTGGTTGTGTCCTACTTATCCTTTTCATCTCAACTGAAAAGTCACTTCCTCCAGGAGCCCTTCTTTGAGCCTCTACACCAGGTTTGGCGCCTTCTCTCCTAACTGCCCTTGTACACTCTCACTGTACTCTGCATCCCCATTTATAGCACTTACTACAATTATAGTTAATTATTCTTTTAACACCTGTTTTCCCTTGCTAGACTGTAAACTCAATGATGACATTAAATATGTCTGAATTGCTATACTTCAAGTACCTAGCATAGCTTTTGGCACATTATAGATTTTCAATATATATTTCTTGAATGAATGAATGAATAAATAAATGATTAGCCAACAAATGACCAACTCGAAGGTTGAATGACTGATTGATCTGATTCCCTTTTGCATACTTCCTCACCCCCCAAGGTGTGGGACAGGCAGCAGGAGACAGGTGCGGGTGATGAGTTCCATAGGGCATATCATAATGAGGGTGGGGGAGGATGGGTAGGGAAAAGGAGGTTGATAGGCTCTTTGCTTAGAGTCCGTTATGGTTCGGGAAGGTCAGAGATCAAATAGCAAAAACCATATCCTGAAGAAGAGTGAGGGCTTTGGATCCAATGGTGAGCAAGCCCTATAATGGATGCTGAGGGGCAGAACGAAGCAAAGAGCCAAAGATGCTGAAATGGACAGTGTCAGAAAAGGCAAAACGAAGCCCCTCTCTGTAGTTCCAGGTATAAGATACCAAAGCCCAGGGAGACTTCTGTGATTTCCACTCACATTTTCATGAGTAAAATGTTCATTTAAAGGTGCCAGTTTAGCTTGGAAAGGTAATATTTACCAACTTTTCAAATACACTTCCGTATTTCCTTACCTGAAATGTCTACACTCCCATGAGTTTGAAATTTAGAATTATGGGGATTTTAGAAAGGAGATAGAGTGCGTATTAAGTACTATCCCCAGTGAGTTCTAAAACACTTTTTATCAAACACATTAATAGTCATGCAGAGAAATGTATGAATATGCACAGTAAGTAGGATAAAGAAATATCACCAAGAGCCTCAAATCTACTCAGGTCAGGTTTTGCTGCCAGATGAGATACAGAAATACTTTTCAGAGTTTTAGGGGTCTGGAAATTCTGAGTGGGGGGTTGTGGACCTGGTACCAAGCATTGTGTGCTTCTGGCACCCTCTTAATTCCTGTTTGACTGATTCTCAGCAGCAGGGGAGAAGTTGCTCTGGCCTGCCGACTCAGGTTCCTCAATTCTTTCTTTTCTTTTTTTTTTTTTTTAATATTTTTAAGTAATCTCCATACCCAATATAAGGCTGAGACTCACAAACTCCGGAGATGAAGGGTTGCATGCTCTACTGACTGAGCCAGCCAGGAGTTCCTCTATTCTACAAGGAAATCCCCCAAATCTTCCCAGCCTTCCTTTGCCTAGAAGGAAACTTGGCCACCCTTTGCCTTTTCCTTAGGCTATTAAGAGATGGTTGTCAGTCTACAATCCTTATTAAGTATCTGCTATGTTCAACGTTCAGTTGGGAAATAGAAACATAAGCAGAAGATGGGTTGCTTAGGTTTATCTTCTTCAGGTAATCTTTCTCTGTTTTAGACATTTCACCTGAACTCTGTATCTTGTTTCCAACATTACAGGCCTGCTCAGCATTCAAAAACAAACTAGTTCTCCTCCTTCAACCTAAAATCAAACAAAAATCAAAATCTATTTATTTTATTATCCTTATCACCATCCATTAAATGTCCCAAGCTAGAATCAAATTTTCGTTTCCTTTATGTTTCGCATACAATATGCATGAAATGCTGTTGAATCTCCCACACGGGTGCACTTCTCCCCCCCATCCAATGAGGACTTCCTCATCTCAGCTGGTTCAGTCTGGTCTTCCCTCCTTCCCGTATTTTATGCTCTTTCTTATCCATCAGTTTCTTTCTTGCTGACCTTAGTCATTTTTCAGTAACAATGTACTTTTTAACATACCATTTGCTTTAAAAATTCTCTGTACTTTAAAAATCTCAATGTCATGAAAATAAAGGCTGAGGAATTTTATATACACACTGAATTATTAAAGGGTAAAGGCATTAATGTGTGAACCCATTCTTTTTTTTTTTTAATACTTTATTTGTTTATTTGACAGAGAGAGAGATCACAAGCAGGCAGAGAGAGAGGCGGGAGCAGGCTCCCTGCTGAGCAGAGAGCCCGATGCGGGGCTCAATCCCAGGACCCTGAGATCATGACTTGAACCGAAGGCAGAGGCTTTAACCCACTGAGCCACGAGGTGCCCCGTGTGAACCTATTCTCAACTAGTTCAGAAAAAAATAGACTGTGTGTACATATGAGTATGTATATGTGTATATATATGTATATGTGTGTATAAATACACGTGCATATCCATATCTGTATGTCTGTTTGCATATGTCTATATAAATAATATATATACTGTATATATAGAGAGAACATTAAACAAATGTGGCAAAATAGTAACAATGGGTAAATCTGGACAAACAGTATATAGGAATTCTTTGTACTATTCTTGCAACGTTTATGTAAGTTTGAAATAGTTTCAAAATAAAAGCTTTTACAAATTCAGTTTTTATTTTTACTTGTTTTAAAGATTTTATTTGTTTGTTTGTTTGTTTATTTACTTGAGAGAGAGATCGTGCACAAGCAGTGGGGAGGGGCAGAGGGAGAAGGAGAAGCAGGCTCCCAGCTGAGTTGAGCTGAGTTCAAATCCAAGACCCTGAGATCATGACCTGAGCAGAAGCAGTCGCTTAACTAATGAGCAACCCAGGCGCCTGCCCCCCAAAATTCAGTTTTTAAATATTGACTTGCATTACTGTTATCCAAACAACAAACTTTATTATAACAAACACACACACACACACACAGACACAGGCTCACTCACATAATAATTTCATCAGCTTCCCACTGCCTATTTAAAGAAATTTTAAACTTCTCAGGAACAGATGCAGGGACCTTCTATAATCTGGTCCCAATTTAGTTTTTCTGCCTTATTCCTTCCTTTCCCTGAAATGATCACCATTTTTTCCTTCTCCTGAGTTTTGTTTCTGCTGTCCTCTCTACACTGTGTACCCTTCCTACTTCTCGGCTGGTGACCTCCTGTGGTTGCTCTGAGACAAGCTCAAGAGTCACTTCCTCTGCAGCAGCCTCCTCTACAAAGCCAGGCAGAGTTAATACTTCCCTGCTGGTATGGACTAAATATCTGTGTTTCATAGAATTCATATGTTAAAGCCCTAACTTCCGATGTAAGACTAGTTGATAGTCTTAGAGTAAGATGAGTTCATGAAGGTGGGACCCTCACGATGTGATGAGTGCCGTTAGAGGAGACACCAGACAGCTTGCTGTCTCTGCCATGTGAGGACACAGCAAGAAGGTAACCATTGGCAAGTCAGGAATCCAATCTGCTAGCACCTTTATCTTGGACTTCACAGCCTCCAGAACTGTGAGAACATACATTTCTGTCTTAAACCATACAGTCTATGGTATTTTGTCATGGCAGCGTGAACAGACTAATGCGTGTCCTCTGTGTATTCGTAGCACTTTGCACAGAGGCAAAACATAGCAGTTAGGACTCTCTTATATTGGACTGCTGACAGATCTCTGTCAGCCACTGGGAAGTGAATCCTGAGGGCAGCATCTGGGTGCTTAGCTTTCTGTCTTTAACACAATGCCTGAGACCCACCGGATTCCAGTCTTGCTGAATGAGTGAAACCAAATCTGAACCTGACCACTTCAGTCATTCACTAGCCTTATTGTTTGGGTGTGGATTCATTGCTACTTTACATGAATTTGTGAGAAGTTGATTTTAGCATTTAACAGAAAGAGCCACAGTTGCTTACCGAGCAGGGGCATTGCGAATGGCCCCGCCTGCCTGTTCCTATGTTATCAGTGATGGATTTCAGTGGCCCCAAAAGAATATCTTACTGAAGAATGTTGAAAACATTTCATTGAAAACTGTTACTCTGGAAAAAATAAACTTTCCTTCCTATGCTAGATGAACATGAACTAGAAGATAATGCATACTTATACTAATGGAGAACTTTTTTAATGAAGTATTTTTATTTTTTTAAAGATATTTATTTTTTTATGAGAGAAAGAGCAGAGGGAGGAGCAGAGGGAGAGCGACAGAATCTGTGCTGAGGGCAGAGCCCCACTCGGGACTTGATCCCAGGACCCTGAGATCATGACTTGAGCTGAAACCGAGAGTTGGACGCTTAACTGAGTGAGCCAGCCAGGCGCCCCAAAGTATTGTTATTAATAAGTCGTGAGCAATTCTTTTCCTTTAGGTAGTACAAACCTAAACACCAGTGGGAATCTTGGCCTCCATTTGTTACCTTTCCTCCAACTTATCTTTTATTAACAGTATTTTTTCTTTGGGCGCCTGGCTGGCTCAGTCAGTAGAGCATGCAACTCTTAATCTCAGGGTCATGAGTTCAAGCCCCATGTGCCTCCATAAAAAAATTTTTTTTTCTATACAGGCCCCTTGTTTTGGTTTTGTTTTGAGCTTGGATTAAATCTTTTTTAACATGGGGCTCAAACTTATGATCCTGAGATCAAGAGTCACATGCTGTATCCCTGAGCCAGCCAGATGCCCAATGGCTTAAATCTTCTAAGTGATTTATAAATCTTGTAAACGTGTAAAGTAACAAAGAACTTGATATGTCCTTCCTTCCTTGCCCTCATATATTTTGAAAGGAGCTCTTTAGACAGAAAATATTTATGAATATAAATAAAAACATATGGAATGTTGAACATAAAGACTAAGTGTCAAAATGTTATGATGATGGCATGGTGTAATGGATGAAATGAGAGCTTTTTAATCAGAAAAAATCAGAGTCTACATTTTTCTTTTGTGACTTAACTAAGTATATTTTTGAAACAATTCACAGAAACCCATTAGGCCTCAAGTATGTCTTCTATAAACTAGTGATAATAATACATATCTTGCTGTGGGGTTGTGTTGAAAATGAAGAAAATGTATGTAAATTATGAGTTCTAGTACCTCGCACATAGTAGATAATAAATAGTAGCTCTTATGATTAATACTTTTGTATCAGGAGAACAAAATAAGAAACTGTAAGTAATTAAACTCTGAGTATTGCTTTTACTAAAATGATTAATTTTGTTTAGAACACCTATTAGTAATTTGAGCATAATCATATCTCATGTTTTTATTAAGACTAAGTAAAATTAGAATCATCTATTATATCACATGACTATATAGTAAGCACTCAATAAATATTTATTTTATTCTCACCTCCCCAACCTCCACACACATAACTGTTTTTTAAAGAATGGCCTAAAAAATAACCTTTTTTTAATCATTATTTGTGTCATTTGGGGTATACATATATACGCGCAATAAAATAAAGGTCGGTTACATATTGATCATCTGTCATCTTATATGAATCCTATTGTCATTCTGTGTAGCTTCAGATAATACATAAAAATGAACACATTCCATTTGCTGCTCTTAACTCAAATATGAAAATAGTTCAATAGTCATGCCTATAAGGGACATTCTAAATTTTGTCAACTATTAGATTTTTAATCAAATGTCTTAGTTATAGCTTTCTTATGAAGTACAGATTTTAACTCTTTTAGCTTTTAGGGTCAAGAACATGACTGTTCTCTAGTCATTTACTATGCTTATTATCTTGACTGTAATAAGAGATTTAGAACTCACTATCCCAATAATCTTGCTAACTCACATCATGAATCAGAGAGAAAATTCATAGAGAAATGAATTATACGTAAACTTAAACCCTCCTATGCACAGAACAATTTATTCTGCTGTTTACATCAATTTTCACTGTACTTATCTTTGCTTTCAAGCTCTCAACCACTGCCTTGATGATTTCCTTTTCCATTTTTTTTCTTTTCTCTTTTCTGTCCCTATACTTTCACAGTACAGATAAAAGAAGATTTTGCTGTGTTATCATAAGGCAAGACTCTAACAGAGCAAATTACATTTTTCAAGTAGGTTCTAGTGTGGATTGCAACATACTTAAAATGATTACTCCTCCTTCCTTTACTCAACCTCAAATTTAATTTTTAATTAAATGTGAATTCAGTTTTTTCCTTTCCTTTTCTTTTTTCTTTTCTTTTTTTTTTTTTTTTTGGCCACAAAGGTCATGGGAACAAGTTTGAGCTTAGTCATTCATACAAGTTTTGACCTTCATAGTTATCTTGTAACTCAAATATTAGTCATTCTAAGAAAGGGTTAGAAGAATTGTTTGGACATTTCATAGGACTTTGGCTCAGATAAGTTATTCCAATTAATACATTTCCTCAAAGAATGGCTGAATGGCTTTAATTAGGGTCACCTGAGTGGCTCAGCTCCTGATTTTAGCTGAGGTCCTGATCTCTGGATGGTGAGATTGAGCCCTGCATTTGAGCCCTGCATCAGCCCTCCATCAGCCCTCCATCAGCCCTGCATCGGACAGCATCGGCTAGAAGACAGTGAGTGCCACAGCCCTGGATGAAAGTACATGGAATGAAGAGGAACAGTGGTCAGATGGTGTCATGTTGGCATCATTTACATATTATCAGCAAGATCTAAATAGGTGACCTGGCATGAAGGTCTTAGTAACTGCCAAAAGATTTCATCACCCTTGGCACATGCTATCCCTAGGCTATTTC
>JAQQSY010005880.1:0-11385 GCA_028646535.1 Procyon lotor | reverse complement strand
CAATGGCCACAATCACCAAACTGTGGAAAGAACCAAGATGCCCTTCAACAGACGAATGGATAAAGAAGATATGGTCCATATACACAATGGAATATTATGCCTCCATCAGAAAGGACGAATACCCAACTTTTGTATCAACATGGACGGGACTGGAAGAGATTATGTGGAGTGAGATAAGTCAAGCAGAGAGAGCCAATTATCATATGGTCTCACTTACGTGTGGACCATAAGGAAAAATATGGAGGGCATTGGGAGAAGGAAAAGAAGGGTGAATTTGGGGGAAATCAGAGGAGGAGACGAAGCAAGAGAGACTGTGGACTCTGAGCAACAAACTGAGGGTTTTGGAGGGAGGACTAGAGGGTTGGGCGAGCCTGGTGGTGGGTATTGAGGAGGGCACAGATTGCATGGAGGAGTGGGTGTGGTGCATGAACAATGAATCCTGGAACACTGAAAAAGTAAAATAAAATTTTTAAAAATAAATAAAACCCTCAAAAAAAAAAAGACTAAAATACTCAGGAGAAATTCAACAAAAAGAGTGGAAGGTTTGTATTTGTATGCTGAAAACAACAAAATATTGTTGAGAGAAGTTCAAGATCTTTAAAGCAGGAGGAAGCATTCCGTGCCCGTAAATTCAACAGCTCCTCCCTGTTAGGAAGGCATTTCTCCTGAAATCAACCTGGAGGGCTGTAGGTCTGATAAAATCCCAGCCAACTGTTGATGCAGAAATGGACACCTGATCCTGCATTTTATGTGGAAAGAATAGCCAAAGCAAAGTTGGGAGACTCTCATGCCTCCATTTCAAAACTTACTGTAAATCATGAGGTGCCTGGGGGGCTCAGTGGGTTAGAGCCTCTGCCTTCGGCTCAGGTCATGATCTCAAGGTCCTGGGATTGAGCCCTGCATTGGGCTCTCTGCTCAGCGACGAGCCTGCTTCCCCCTCTCTCTGCCTGTCTCTCTGCCTGCTTGTGATCTCTCTCCCTCTGTCAAATAAATAAATAAAATCTTTTTTAAAAATTTACTGTAAATCAAAGGTAATCAAAATAGAGTGGGACTTGCATAGAGGTGAACATGCAGATCAATGGAATAGAACTAGGAGTCCAGAAACAAACCTTTATGTTCACAGTTAATTTATTTTCAACAATGCAGCAAAGAGAATTCAGAAAATGATGACAGTCCTAACAGATGATTCAAGACTACTGGATATTCACATGCAACAAGATGAATTTAAACCCTTGCTTTGTACGCCTACAAAAATTGACCACAGACGTACATGTAAGAGCTAAATCTATGAAATTTTTAGAAGAAAACAGAGATGTATTAGGTGGAGTTCTTAGATCTGACACCAGAATCATGATACATAAAAGAAAAATACCGATAAGTTGGACTTATGGAAATGAAACCCATTGAGAGATGCTATCAAGGAAATGAAAAGTCATCCCCCTGCTGAGGGAACCATATATACAATGTGGGATTTGTGTCCAGGGTATATAAAGAGCCATTATAATGGAATAACCAAGACAAAAACTCAATTAAAATGAGAAAAATATTTAAATAGAGATTTCACCAAAGAAGAGATATTTTCACCAAAGAAAATATATGAACTTTGATAAGCTCACAGAGAGATACTCAACATCATTAGTCATCGGGGAATTGCAAATCAAAACCACGGGGAGATACCACTTGACACTCACTAGAATGGCTACAACCAGGAAGGTGGGTGGTGACACGTGTGTCCAGGGCCCCGGGAAGATGGACGATGCACACACCGCTGGTCGGGGAGCACAGCGGTGCAGCCTCGGGAACTCTTCTAAAGAGAAGTATCATATTCACCGTGGGACCCAGCCGTGGAGCTGCTGGGTAACTACTCAAGGCAGGCGAAAGCAGTGACCACACGGTGACTCCTGCCCACACGTCCCACACAAGGGCCACAAAACCAAACCCTGGAAACAGCCCACCCGTCCAGGAAGCAGTGAGCAGGTGGAGAAGGAGCTTTAGCCTTGAACGCATGGATGTCCCAGTGGCCGTTTCGCTTTTGATCCCTTTTGATTGAGAGAATGCTGAAGACTTCTGCTTTGCTCTGTTTCAGATCTGCCTCTGCTAAACCCTTTGTGTGCAGAACCCCCAGAGATCTGGTTCCTTCAAAGGGGAAGTCCACCATAGTTAAAGTTCTGTTCCCAACGTTTTTGCTTGGCTTTGCTATGGGAAGGGAGGGGGGAGAGGGAGAAGGAAGAGCTCCGGGGGCCACAGACCCAGCCTGGGAGCGGCCTGGGAGGTCTTCTCCTGTTCCCCACATGCGGAATCAGTCGTGGGGTCCCACCTAAAGGCGACAGTTCTGAGCCCCTACCAGCAGCTTATGGAGGATTTTGCAGGCTGTTTCAGGAAATTGCCTTAATAAACATCTATTCGTGTGATAAATATTTAGCCCAGAGAGAATTCTAGGTGTTTGGGAACACCTGAGCGCAAGCAAACGTGTCCCCACAGGCCCCTGGAATTCACATGTGCAAGTCCTGTCTGACATTCCCAGGCCCCGTGGTGTGCCCCAGAGGGCACTCCACTAGCTACGACATTGCCAGTAGCCAACCGCTCGACAAACGTGATCACCAGCAATCCGTTTCTCCTAGTCCGACCCAGCGTCTTTGCTGGGAAGCCAGCGCCCCGCAGCGGACACAGGGGCTTCCTGGGAAAGGACGCGGAGTCCAAGGCCCGCAGGGTGAGTGTGGTTTCCAGGCGACCGGGCAGCAGGACACAGCCTGGCCTCAGGCGGGGCTCCCCCACCCAGGCTGGACTGGGAAGGCGTTTCCCCATCTCTCCTGTAGCTCGTAGTCCCTCTGCTCCACCTTCGCTTTCTGGAATATCCTCCCTATTTACAAGCTGGACCAGCCCTCTGGACGCCATCCGTTCCTCTCAGCATCTCCCATCTTCTTCCTTCCTCTTGCGGCCTGGTGGGATTTCCCAGGTGTCGTCCACGCCCGGTTCTTACTGCCCAGCCTGACACCACAAGGGCCTTACTGCCCATCCCAGATGCGCTCCTGCCTTGTGCCCTCTTACAGTGTCGGGCTGACGGGCTCGCATGCCTCTTTCTGCTTTGGGCCGGGGTACAGAGCGCAGCTGGGGCTCTCCGCCACCCCCCATCCCCCGGGGCCCTTCAGGGGGCAACCTGCGAGCTGCCTGGGGCCGGCCCGACCCGGCTGCGACTCTGCAGGCCCAGCTCTGTGGGCGGATCCTGCCCTCCCTGTGGCTCCCAGAGCAGGTGGCACCTTGCCACAGGCTGGGGACAGCTCCCTGCCCCCTGGGGAAAGGGGACTTCGAGGTCGGCCTCACCGGCGCTGGGCTCGGGCACACCTCACGCTGAGTGTGGGGCTGAGGACCCCTTGCTGTCCTCAGAGAAAGTCATGCCAGGCCGTGGGCCCGCGCAAGTGCCCAGCTGCCCTCCCCGCCTACCGAGCGACTGGGACTCCAAGGTCTGCTGGAGTCCAAACAAGAGACCAGCTCACCGTGTCGTCACGGATGCTGCGAAAACAGGCTTGTTCCTCAGATAAAGGAAGTCTTCTGAATCGTCTTATGCTCTCCAACAACATTATGAAATATTCCTTTTTTCACAAATCATCTTTACGAAACAAGCACGACTTCTCCTACCTGTCCGTCAGCATACGTTCATGTTCTGGATTATATTTGTAACAATCTCCTGACTATTCAGAAGCTAAAGTGAAATGACACTTAAGGGGGGAAAAGAACAAAAGGAGAAAAAAACCAACTTACCAACTTTTAATTCCATGTAGAATGAATAAACTCGAAATATGTTTTGAATGCCAGAACAAGGACGGTGACAGGCAAGTTGCCATTTGAGCACGAAATACGCCCCGGCTCCTCAGGGCGCACAGACTAGGGGAAATTGAGGTTCGGGGCAGCTGGGTTTCATGAGGACCGACCGGCTTCTGTGCGGCGGGGGCGGAGCAGGGAAGGAAGAGCGCCCAGCCCGTGCGCCCCCACGCCCCCCGCGCCCCCCGCGCCCCGCCGCACAGCAGAGCTTGGCCACGTCCCGAGCTCCAATAACGTGTGCACAGCACCAGCGACCGGACCAGGCTCCCGATTCGTGTTGTCAGAAGTCGTGCTCGTCGCCGGGCGAGCCTCCAGAGGGGTCAGCACCCCTGCGCACGTATGTCCCAGGGCCGGTCCCAGGGCGTCAGGATCCCCAGCCCACCCTTCCCACGGGCCCCCTCCGGACCTCTTCGGACCTGATAGTGAAGTTTCCGACAGAAAACAAAACAGACGACCAGAAAAAGAGCTTGCAGGTGGAAATCAGGAGCCCCGCCGGAAAGCTCTTCCCAGCGCGCGCTCTGCACCCCAGCCCGGTGATGGGGAGGCCGCGGCCCCCTGCCCCTGGCCCTGTCCGGGCGCCCGACCGCCCCTCCTCCTGCAGCGCGATTTATCAAGTGCAGACTCCGGCGGGATTAACGCCCCACCTGTCCTAGACGTCAATAGCTATCCCCGCACATCCAATTCCACGGTGGCGATTATAGTATTGATTTCCGATGCTCGCCGCGCCTGCGTCGGCGGCCGGGCTCCGGGGCGCCTCCCGGACAGGCGTGTTATTAATGCAGGGTTTAACTTAGAGTCGTTTTTTAAAACTCCTCTTTTTTATGAGAAGGGCCTATAAGGAGTGTTGAGGGTTGAACTAATTCAGAAATGTGCTCTCTTACCCGTATGTATTTCACCCACGCCCCTGTCATCTTTCTGGGGTAATTCTGTCCTTCTGCGAAGTTTCAGGGTGGGGAGCGCGGACTGTGTGGGGAAGGGCACAAAATCGTAAACCTTTCAGAATAAAAACCACCGTACAGAGAAGATTACACTTTAAAAGCTATTGTATCGGCTCCCTTTGAGGTAGATAATCATAACCAAAATTAGTATATTTTATCTTCATGTAGCTGTGTAATTACATAGAAGGAAAAAAGAAATCAAGATTAAAAGCCCCAGAGCATGTAACTCTACAACTATTAATCCAACCCCACTTTTAATTTCCATATATGTGCAAGAGTTTTATGAAATTACTAGAATTCTCTATTAAGATCTATTTTTATGTATATTTAGGCAGTTTCTCTACACAGTGGCCTTAAAATAATTAGTAATTCCCCTGTGTTATTTTACGGCTTCACAAAATAAACTTCTAAGTTTTCCCACTTCATAAAAAATACAAGGCATCTGCCGCCTTACATCACACGATTGTCATGATCTAGTGGGCTCTCAGAAAAACAACTCGAAAAGAGGAAAACACTGCACAAATATGAAGTTGCCAACACCACCATTACCATTAATAATGGCAAGTAACAGGGTAGCATTTAATTGCCTTGTTAGAAATAAAATTCCAGGTTTCGTGCTAATGTGTTCCAGGGAGGGGGACGCCTCGTGTTTCCTGCGAACTTTGCATTTCCAGGGTGTTTGGTTTCTTCTGGTAAGTGGGTAGGTCTCTCAAATCGCCAGCCCAACGGGGGTGCCAGGCCCTCACCTGAAGATGGGGGGCTGGCTGCTGGCTGCCCAGGCCCGTCTTCTCTGTGCAAGCCCTTCGAGGGAACTTGTTAGTCCTTTTTAGAAATGCACGCAAGCTGCTCTCCATCAGCAGGAAGGTTTCTTTTCTTTGGCCATCGTCTCCGTCCCCCCCTTGTGGGATGAGCCTAACCCTTGGGGGTTCCAGGTGCGTCGGAGAACCTCTGGGCGGGGAAGAGAGGGGCCTATGGCAGAAGCACAGGGTGCTTGCTGGATGTAAAGCACGTGGTTTTTGCAGACTCTCAGCACATGAGGACTCAGGGGACTTCAGCTTGTCTGACACTCGAGGCCCCCCCACGCCTGCCTCGCCAACAGTCCCCTGGCGATGGGGCCGGCGCCCCTCGCTGTCCCCGCACGTGCGGATGCTGAAGCAGAGGGGGCCTTAGTCCGGGACGCATGCTCCCCGAGGCTAGCTGCCGGGGAGAGCTCCCCCGGGACGGCAGCGGGGAGGGGGCTGCTGCGCTCACGCCGGCCGAGCACTCACCCTCCGCAGCACTCACCCGCAAGGGCCAGAAGAGTAGGCAACCAGGAGTGATCTGGCCGAGCTGCGTCTTGGAGAAACCCGAGTAAAAGACAGGCCCATGAGACAGGCTGGGCTCTCCATCCTTAGAGCAAACCCGGGTCCTCGAGGCCATCGTGACGGCGGGCAGGCAGGGTCGGCCTGTAGCCAAGGGGGCGGATTCTCAGGGGACGGAGGGCAGCTTGTACCGAGAGGTGGGAAGGGATTCCCGACAAAGTTACCACCGATATGCAACGGGCAGCCGAAAGGAGCATCCCCACCCCCGACGCTGGGCTCAGGCCGGACCTGCTGTGAATTTTGGTTTTGCCCTTCACCTGTCACCTTGTGCCTGTTATTGAAAATACCTAAAATACAACTCAGCCATTAGTGCAAAGGACTTATTTTAGTAACTAGCTCGAGCTCCCCTTGGATGACAATTTATTGTCGTCACCAGTATTGGTGACGTTTGGACAGAATGAGATTCAGATTAGGAGAAACAACTGAGTAAATAGTCTATGACTATTTGCTGTCAATAAACCAGTGCTTAAAATAATAATTTTCAAAAATGTGATTTCTTGAAAGGAGATCTCTAAAGAAAGCTATTTGGAGCCGCCGACAATTGCAGGAATACCGGGGAGCGCGGAGCTGGAAAGAAGGAAGAGAGAGGCGTGCACGGCCCGGGGGCACACGCGTGTGCGTGACTTCCGTATGTCACAAACAAGTCAGGTCTGTCACCAGGAAACTTCAGAAAAACTCTTTCTGGGGGCAGAGAGGTTAGCCCGGAGGGCCTTCACAATCCAGAAATCCTGGGAGATCCCTTCGTGATGCTGGAATTGGAGACACACCGCTTGGCGTCTTGTCCAGAGAGAATCAGGCCCGATGGGCGGCCCGACCCGTCCGAGCCCGGGGACCGGGTTCCCACAGCTCTGCGCAGCCTTCCTCCCTCCTCCCTACGGGCAAATGCCAAGTTCGGCCAAGTGATGCCTGCGGCGTGCGCACGGGGGTCGTTTCATGACACAGACCAGGAGCGCGCTCACGACATTCACCGTGAGTACCAGCCTGGAGACAACCACGCTCTTTGGAAGAAAAATGCAGAACACGTTGCCGCCCGGCCGATGGCAGGTCTTGGAGAGACCGCAGCAGCAGGGCTGTGGCCTCTGGAGCGCCTGAGCCCCGCGGCCTCTGCGCGGTCTCCCTCCCCCGCCCCCCAGGCTGACGGCAACCCTGAGTAGGGCTGCCTGGGGCCCCGGGAACCCCCGCATGCATTCAGGGCTCCGCGTGGGGCAGCCTCGGGAGAGGGAGCCCGGCTGACCCGAGAAGTCACAGGGCCAGCGCCGAGCTCCGGTCCTCTGCGCACCCGGCCTCTGCCCGACCTCCTCACCGGGTGGGCTCAGGGCCGCCGGGCCGGGGGACCCTCAGAAGGAAGGGCTAACTGGGCTCGTGCCGGGGACACGGAGGCTGGGATGGCGAGCCTCAGAACACCTGTGCAAATATCTCAGCATCCACGCCGCCCACGGGCTCAGGCCGGAGCAGGCCCCTCACTCTCCTTCGGATCCCGAGCTCCTCCGCCAGCCTCCGGAGACGCGGTCCAGAGCCAGAGACCCGCAGACCCAGGGTCGGGCCCCGCGGCTCGCCCGTGAGAGGCAGCCACCCCCAGCCCTCAATAACTAACTGTCAGGCCAATGACACCGACAAGCTCATCATTTATCTCCTCCTGTCTTCATTCCAAACTGGGTCATCAGTTCTCACGGGAGTCCTGACCTTCAGTCTCCCCCGCCCCCGAGGACTGGCGCACACTGGCTCTCCACGGCTCCCGCCTCCGCGCGCGGATTCCCGCCGGCACGATGGAGGGGCTCCTCTGGCCGCCGCCGCCCTCCTCGGCCCCCCAGACGCATCCCCACATAGTGCCCAGCCACGTGCCGAAGGTAGGGCTCTCACTCAGAGAATTATGTCCCGGTGTTTCGTGACCGTTTCTCGAGAGGCATCGAGGTGACCTTTCCAAATGCTGGTGCTCGTGGGTCCCTCTGCTCTGCCCCCGGTCCCATGGGTGTGGGACAATCTGTTTCCAAGATGCTTCCAGAAGAGTTTCCTTTGATGCTTACAAAAGCTCGGAAGAATGTGACGGCGCTCGAGGGCCACTCCAGATGCGAGTGGAGGAGTCGGCCTCTTGGGAGAGAGCTAGTTATATGCTGACCAGCACTAAGATGCCGGCCACGACCTGCTCAGCCCTCACTCTGTGTAAGACAGTCCTGACCTGAGGTCCCTGCCCTTCAGGCCCCCACAGTGCAGGGAGGACGGAACCACGCATCCCCCCATGACACAGGCAAGAAAACAGGCACAAAATGTGTAAGTAAGTAGGTCCATATCGGTAACCAGCAGAATTTGAATTTATTTTTTTATTGAAAGTCTAGCTAGTGGTCGCCTCGGGGCCCGGACAGAGCGGAGGTGGGAGGAGGGATTCTCCCCTCTTGTCTGAGAGCTGGGACGGCGGTCGGACCGGAACCACGGCCCCGCCGCGGACCGCAGACCGTGAGACCCTCAGTCTCCTCGGCCGAGGGAGTCGTTCCTCGTAATAAACCTCTTTACGCTGGTTCATCCTGGGGAAGCCCGACAATGCACCCACTGCGACCTCGTGAGCGTCGGGAAATCTGACCTTTCTCCACCCAGACTTCTTTTCCTCCTCCTTTTGATTTTGGGAAAGGCCCCGGCATCAGCCCCTCACAGCCCCCAGGGAAGCAGGGACGGCCGTGCGCTCCGGGCACAGAAGGAGAGGCCGAGGCACCGGCGGGCGGGTCACACAGGCCGAGTCGCAGCAGCCCCCCAGGATCAGCACTGTTCCTGTCCTCTCTGGGACCCACACGCCCCGACCGCGGCTGCCTGAGGACCAAGGTCAGTGAGCCAGCCCCTGACGCTTCCCATGACCGGGGACAGCGATGCTGACATTGACCCCCAGCCTTCCTGGGCGTGTCTGTGTTGTCCGTGGTCCCCCCTCAGTACGAACAGTGGGGACGTCTCGTGTTCTCAGCCACCACCAGCAGCCCCCCAGAGGAAGGCACGTCCAGCCCGAGGAGAGGCTTCGAGCCACCGCCTCCCAGCAGCCTTGCTGGGGTTCCCCACTGCCCAGCTCAGCAGCCCAGAGCCACACGCAAGAGAGATTATATATTTGTCCTTCTCCGTCTGACTTGTGTCACTTAGCACAGTGCCGTCCAGGTCCAACCGTGTTGTCACAAATGGCGGGATTTCATTCTTTTTTATGACGGAGTTTTTCCAATTTTGAATTCATTCACCCATCCATGGACTCTGAGGTTCTTTCCATATCTTCGCTACTGTGAATAATGCTGCAGTAGACGTCGGAGTGCGTGCATCCTTTGGAACTAGTGTTTCCCTTTAGGGGGTAAATACCAGTAGTTCCGAGGACCCCCCGGACTGTGGCCCACCGTGGCTGCGCCGTTCGCATTCCCGCGTGCACAAGGGCTCCCCTTCCTCCATGTCCTGCCAACACCTGTTGTGTCTTGTGTTAGTGATTTTAGCCATGACGAATGGCTAAAATGGTATGGTTTTGGGATGGTATCTCGGGGTGGTTTTGATATGCATTCCCCTGATGCCGAGTGATGCTGAGCAACATGTGTCTGTGGATCTTCTTTGGATAAATGTCTGTGCCTGTCTTCTGCCTCCCTCCAACTGGATTTTCTTGCTCTGGATTTGTATCAGTTCTTTATATATTTTAGATATTATCCCCTTCTCAGATATGGTTTGCAATTATCTTCTTCCATTCAGTAGGTTGTCTTTTCCTTTCGTTGATGGTTTCCTTCCCTGTACAGAAGATTGTAGTCTCGATAGCTTTTTGCCTGTGTTACTTTAGCTTTTTGTGTCAGACTTTTATCAACATCAAGACCTACTCGGGGAGCTTACTGCCTGTGCTTTCTTCTAGGCCTGAGATGGACTCAGGTCTCACGTTCAAGTCTTCAATCCATTTTGAGTTAATTTTGTACATGATGTAAGGTAGTGGCCTAGTTTCATTCTTTTGCATGTGCCTGTCCAGTTTTTCATGCAAGAGACTGTCCTTTCCCCTTTTGTATTCTCGGCTCCCTGATGGTAAATGAGTTGACCATATATTTGTGGATTTATTGCTGGGCTCTCTGTTCTGTTCCCAGAATGACGTTTGATCCAAAGCCGGGCACCACGGCCCAACCACGTACCCGAAGTCAATCATCACTTTGACATCACAACCATCAGCCACAGCCATGGATGGTAGAGTTGTCACCGGGACCTTGTCGCAGAATCCATGGGTCCCCCCTCGTCTGCAGAGGTGCTAAAGCAGAGCCCAGCTGGCAGCCCCGGCACCGACAGCAGTGGAAAGTCAGAGCACAGAATGGCCACTGATGGGACGGTTCAGACGCACAGCAGCCGGTGAGCGTGAGCACCCAGCCCTGCAGAGGTGAGCATGTGCTCCGTGTGGCCTTTTCTGGGGCCCCCGCCGCCATCTTCCTTCAGGCAGACTGTTTTCTAGAAGCACGAGGATCTCTGCATCTCAGCACCTGGCCAAGAAGCCTCTCGCCCGCAGTCCACCGAGCTGGACCAGGCTGCCAAGCCACCCCATCCCCTCCTCTGCACGAGACCCACCACCCAAGTCCTTGGATGCAGTGTTGGAACTGGAAATAATGTTGAGTGTCCTGGAGCTCAGTGTTCTTAAATGGTACCAGGATGGCCTCGAGGAGTGGAAACATCCCTTTCTGCTGCAATTTTAGCTTCGGTATACAACTCATTCCTGGTTTGCTTGAAATGTCCTCTCCACAGAAAAGGGCCACAAATACATCATTCAACAAAAGAGGGGAACCATCCAGGTAGTACTTTATTCATACAGACCTACCCCCATAAAGCTGGAAGAGGTTTTCAGAGGTGACTTAAAATTACAGACCATCTCCATAACGGAAGGCTTACTGGCTTTCCTTTCTTCCCACAACAGCCTGAGTCACCAACCAAACTGAAGAGGCATCTCACATCCTCCCAAGACGGTGGAGCGAGCAGGTGCTCTAGTGGCCAAGCCGTGGGGCTGGGTTGATGCCACAATTTACCATTGTGTAAATTAGCTTCTGTGGGAACAAGGGAGACAAAAACTTAAGCACAGCAAGGCCCCGGCAACGGCATCCTTCTTGTAAGACAAGCTCACAACACCCCGTGCGCAGCCCCCTGCGGGGGTCTCCTTCCCACACCCCGCGGCTGTGAGAACAGCCCTCAGAGACGGGCACTTTCCTCCCACCACTCTGGGCCCCCAGCTGCAGCCCTGCATACGTCCACCATCGTCGTGCGCCGCGCAAACACAGATCTAAAACTGCATCTTTTCC
>JAQQSY010005879.1:0-11385 GCA_028646535.1 Procyon lotor | reverse complement strand
AGGGGTTACTGGGGAGGACCGGCTTTTCTGAGGAAGGTGTTCCATCTGGGTATGAGTTAAGGAGGGCTCAACCCTTGCTCTCCTTGGATGGCTTTTGAACCCAAATCGCAGTCGCTGATTGACCAAGAGCAGCATGAAGAACTTAAAAACCTAACCCTGTGCAAAGAGTCTACTGCTGGATCATGGTGGCCAAATGCCTCTCTGCTCAGTGCCTCTGGATAGCCACCATGTGGTCTGCCCAGGATGAGTCTGATTCTTTGGCAATATTCAAATGAAAGAATAGATTTCTATTTTTTAAATAAAAGCTTGCCATTGATTGAGATTCTGTGAGACAATTTTATCTTGACTGGTGGAATGAAAAGTTACAGCAGTTGGGAGCCCAAGTTGGTGGCAGGGACTTACCTGTTGCTGACTCGTAGGTGTGCCCCAGAGAGCTGGCCTGTCTGGATTCACAGAAAAGTCACTCCCGGGAAAATACTGTTTCAAACGGTGTGTGTGAGACAGCCCTGATGCTTAGAACTCCTCTGAGGGGCTGTGTGGCCACTTCCTATTAGATTTTTACAACCATTCAGAGTTCAAACCTAAACTGTTACCTAGTTTAGGCAACAATGTTACCTAGGAATGCTAAGTTCTTTCTGATTTCCTGGAGTTCTGCTGCTGACTTGAGAAACTGCTCCTGCACTCATTCATTCAGCAAGTACTTACTAAGTGCGTACTGCCTGCCAAGCAAGATTTTGGCCCGGGAGACGCAGCGGTGAACCAGACAGAGGGTGCTCTGGCCATACTTATGTGGTTCATGGGATAGTTTCTTCCTCTTTTCCTGGGATGCCAGGGGGCTTGCTGGATGAGGCCTTGGTGGGTTTGAAAGTAGACTTTCTTTGGTGGCCCACATTCTGGGAGGGAACAGGGTACCGATCCAGCAGCGGACTCCTGGCAATAGGATTGGAAGGAAGGTGTTTTCTGTGGTAACCACACATCTGGCTTGCCTGCAGTTTTCCTGTTTACCATCTGTTATCCTGGCATAGCTATTAGCAGCGCCCCCTGCCATTCCAAAATGTCCTGTCTGGACAATATATTGACCACTCTCGTGGGTGCGCTCACCACCTCCCACCTCAACCCCAGCCTCGCATGGGTGAGCAGAGCCGCAAAAGGAGCTCATCACCTCCTGGGCTATTCCCAGCTGTTGGGAATAGCCAGCCACTATTTTCTCCCTGGATGTGGGCAAACGTGCTGATGAAGCCGGTTTCTGCATTTTTAGGGATGGGCTGGGTTTCTCGGAATGGCTGAGGAGGCCATTGACTTGAGCTCAAGTCAATCTGAAATCCCTTGCAGGGTGAACCGGAGCCTCCTGGGCCCATTTACGATCATGCATTCTAAATAAAACTCCAAGCGTCAGGGAATTGCTTCTGGATTCGCATTATACTGGGCAGAATTTATTGCCAACGCTGGAGGGTGCAGTAACCACCATTGGCCAGAGTTCCAGAAAAGCTTGGTCTTTGAAACCTTATCTCCTTAAACACAAATGTGGGGTTGGCCAGGGGAGAGACCTTCCCTTGGGACTGCCTCCAGTTGTCAGGATCAGGTAGCGGAAGAGAGGTTAAGACCAGGATAGAGACGAGGGTGGGCAGTTTCTCCAATGGTGGTGCCTCTGGCAGAGTGAGGTTGCAGGTTCCACCCCGTGGAGAGCTCTGTCTCACTCAGAGGCTGATGTCTTCAGAATGCAGAAGGGACACTGGGCTGGAACTATTAATATGAGCAATCTCTCCTTGGTCCCCTCCCCTTGTCCCTGGATCTTCTTCCCGGGAATTGAAATTCTTGCCTTGGCATTAGCCCTGGGTGAGCTATGGGTGTAATAACAGCTGGGGCGGCAGCTAAGGGACCACTGGGGTACAGGGAGGGAAGTGACACTTGTCATCTGGGGGAACATGGTTTCAGATTTAGTAGATTTTTTTTGCTATTAAAAACATTTTTAGTGTTTTTTTCTTATGCCTAACTTTTTTAAAAAAAGATTTATTTATTTGTGAGAGAGCAAGAGACAGAGCACAAAGGGAGAGGGAGAAGTGTATTTTCCGCTGAGCAGGGAGCCCAATGATGCGGGACTCAATCCCAGGACGCTGAGATCATGACCTGAGCTGAAGGCAGGGGCTTAACCGACTGAGCCACCCAGGCGCACTCTTATGTCTGACTTCTTTAGAAAATTTAGAAAATAGAGATAAACAAAAAATAAAAATTACTCCAAATCCATCCCCCAGTCAGAGCAACTAATAAGTCGTGGTGTCTTTTTCTCTGTCAACCTAACATTATCACATATAAACTTTTTGAAAACAAAAATCACTGAAAGTACTATTTGTATTTTATACTTCCTATGTGTTGAAGACCAAAAGGGTGGTTGTAGAGAGTAGATTGGTGAATAATTAATTAAATGAGGAGTACAGATCCTTTGTGTTGGCTAAGAGAAATGCTAATTAATTAATGTAACAAATGTATGTCCCAGACCTAGTAGAGAATTGGGGTATAGTCAGTACTAGATCTTTTCTCACATAATCCTGCAACAGTCCTACAAACAAAGTTATGAAAGATGTGGAATATTTTTCTTTTTGAGGAGGGTAGCTTTTGTAATACCAACATTTAAGAGTGGCTTCTCTGATTGTTTTAGTGTACTGGAAAACTCCAGTCTGATTTTAAAACAAAGTCCCCTGTTCACGCCCTGAGACCCCACTTGGAACTTTCAGTCAGGATGGACTCATTGTGATCATCTCGGGGAAGGAAAGAACAAGAGAAATGATTTGGATAAGCCGAAGCTTTTTGTTATTTATTTATTTAAAGATTTTATTTATATGAGAGAGAGGGAGAGAAAGAGTGAGGGGTGGAGGTGGGGAGAGGCGGAGGGAGAAGCAGACTCCCTGCTGGGCAGGGAGCCTGATGGGGGACTTGATCCTAGGACCCAGAGATCAGAAACGGAGCTGAAGGCAGATGCTAAACGGACTGAGCCACCCAGGCGCCCCAAGCTGAAGCTTTTTGAATGGATTAATGAAAACCAGGTCTCTCTAGTTAGGTTAACTGCCAGGTAGCTAAGGAGGATGCTTGTCTCTAATAAGCAGGAGAAAGTCAAGGTTAATTCTTTGCAACAGAGGGGTAGAAAGATCACAAGAAACAGTTGAGAAAGATGGATGGTGAAATACTGGACAGTTTTCTCCCTCAATATTGATTTTTAAAATTAACTTCCTTGGAGTAGAGCACACTTTGAAAACCCTAAATTAAGTGATAGTTTCCCATATTTGCATGTGGTAGAACTGCGACTGCATCGCTCAGGTACAATTCGGGGTCCCCTCTGGGGCAACAGGGGCAGAGGCTGCAGACAGGCAGGACCTGTGGTTGCTGTGCTGGCACCCGCTGGCTTCAGGTCTCGAAGGACAGCTCGACGGAACACAGGACTTGCAACCACAGACCTGGATTCCCAACCTGGCTCTCCCATTCACTAGCGTCTCAGCGTTCAACTCAAGCTTTTTCACCACCTTGGGGCCTGAAGAGCAGGGGGTAACACCTACTTCACAGAACTGAGGTAAGCAAATGAATCAATGTGTAGCTTTCAGCAGTTCGGCACAGAGACTGAAGACTATGTTGTTGTTAACTCTGGTAGTTGAACGAAGCACTCAGAAATACAACATCCCCGTAGACTAGGAATTCCTGCATGCCTGGGAGAAATGGGGTCACGACAGGGGGCTTCAACATCCTTGTCCTAACTGGAAGCCGGGTGGGTTCTGTTACTCATTTCAACAGACTTTCAGTGTGGGAAAGTTCCCGGTGTTACAGATGAGCCCGTGCACAGTTGTAGTGAAGAGCGCAGATCTGGATCGCGCCAGAGTCTCACTGCGCTGTGGGATCTAGGGGAAATTCTCTGGGTCCTGTTTTCTTGCCTATCAAATGGGGACTGTAGTAGTATTTACCTTCCTGGGTAATTGGGAGGACTCTTACCTATTTTGTATTAGATTTATTACATTATATTATTATATATTTATTATATTGCTGAGCAAATAGTAAGTGCTGCTCTAGGTATAAGTGCTGCTTCCTAGTGATTTGTAATGAGATATCCCATAGAAACAGATGGGTTCCTTTACTGGAGGGGACCTGTGGGCAGCTGCTCTGACCTAAGTTGTGTGGTGTTGATTCAGGCTAGTGTCGATCATAAAAGGCCCTTTTTATTCATTCTCTCTTGATCTCAGTCAGCCTCTGTCTCCAGGGATTTATTAACTGCAGGGATTCATTACTAATTACTCCCACAAACATTTTGGAAGTATCTAATATATACAAGACCTTGGGGATTCAGAGATGAAGTCTTTGTCCTAAGTGAGCTCTGGTTAATTACTTAGGTCAATTGCCAAGGTAGATGTCCCATATGTATGTGCTCATAGAATTCAGAACATGCCACTGACTTATACTAGTCATTCAGGGAAAACGTCCAGAAGAAGGTAAAGGCCCTGTATTGGTTAAGACTCATTGGGCTGCAAGCGACAGAAATCCAGCCCAAGAAAAAAAGGGGAACTTAATGGCTCATGTAACTAGGAAATCCAAGGGTAGACTTCAGGCTTGGCTAGGTCTAGGAGTCAAATACTACAGTCAAGGTGCTTCTCTTTCCATCTCCCAATTCTTTTTCCCTGAGTCAATCTTCTATGGCAGACGAGCTTTCTCAGTGTGGCTAGGAAAGAGAACTATATGCACAGCCTCCCAGCTTGGCTTCCATAGAGGAAAAAAGGAACTTTGCTTTTTAAATGTCCATGAACCAGTTCTGGGGAAGGATTATGACTATCATCTAATAAATGTGTTTCCCTTCTCTGAATGACTGCAGAGATTTGTTTTCTCCTGTTCAGGGTTGTATTAATAGTACCGAGAGGAGTATGATCTAGAACAGCACCTATGTTCTAGAACATAGAACACTAGGAAGTAAGTTCATAGAATATATTTGCTAAGTAACTGAACTAACCAGCTAAATTTTGGCTGTGTGCTCACTCCACATCTAGGGGAGTGGGGTTTGCTACCAACAGGAAATCGGTAGAAAAATATTCTGAGCACCCTTAAACCATCAATATCTCTATGGTCCTGAAACATGGGCGAGAATTTCCCAGGAGAAGAAAACTGGAGTCTTCCCAGGCATAGGGAACAAAAAATGTAAAGGATGAGGGAACTATAGATAATTTGGTATGTATAGAATATTGAACCACAGGAAGACAGGGTAGAAAATGGGCTTATGGGGAATCTTGGGTTGGGGTCTTTTTTTTTTTCTTTTCCTTTTTTGGGCTATTTTTTTTTGAAATTGAGGTATAATTGACATATAACACCACATTAGTTCAGATGTATAATATAATGATTTTATATTTGTATATATTGCAAAATGATCACCACAATAAATGTAGTTAACGTCTTGTCAGCATAGTTACAGATTTTTTTTTTTTTGTGATGAGAACTTTAAAGATTTACTTTCTTAGTAACTTTCAAATATATAATATGGTATTATTAACTATAGTCACTATGCTGTACATTACATCCCCATGACTTATTTATTTCATAACTGGAAGTTTGTACCTTTGGACCCCCTTTACCCATTTCACCCACTTCCCACCCTCTACCTCTGGTGACCATCCATCTGTTCTTTGTGTCTATGAGCTTGTTTTTTGTTTTTGATTTGTTTTCATTTTAGATTCCACATATAAGTGAGATCATATGGTATTTTTCTCTGTCTATTCTCACCTAGCGTAATACCCTCAAGGTTTATCTGTGTTGTTGCAAATGGCAAGATTTTATTCTTTTTTGTGGTTTAATAATATTCCATTGCATGTGTGTATGTGTGTGTGATCTTTTTAAAAAGATTTTATTTATTAATTTGACAGATCACAAGTAGGCAGAGAGGCAGGCAAAGAGAGCGGGAGCGGGGGAAAGCAGGCTCCTTACTGAGCAGAGAGCCCGATTTGGGGCTCGATCCCAGGACCCTGAGGTCATGACCTGAGCCAAAGGCAGAGGCTTTAACCCACTGAGCCACCCAGAGGCCCTTGTGTGTGTGATCTTTATCAGTTCATCTATCAATGGACAGTTGGGGGCTTTCATATCTTGGTGATCGTAAATAATGTTGCAATAAACATAAGGGAGCCTATATATTTTTTGAATTAGTGTTTTTGTTTTCTTGAGGGCAGAAACCCCATAGTGGAATTGCTGGATCATGTGGTATTTCTATTTTCAATTTTTTGAGGAACCTCCGTACTGTTTTCCGCAGTGGCCGCACCAATCTACATTCCTACCAACAGTGCACAAGGCTTCCCTCTGCTCCACATCCTCGCCTACACTTGTTATTGTCTTTTGATACTTGACATTCTGGGTAGTGTATAATACCACATTTTGGTTTTAATTTGCATTTCCCTGATGATTAGCCAAGTTGAGCATCTTTTCATCTGTCTGCTGGATATTTGTATGTCTTCTTTAAATGAATGTTTATTCAGATCCTCTATTTTTATTTATTTGTCTATTTATTTCTTTTATTTATGTAAGTAATCTCTACATCCCACGTGGGACTCAAACTCACAACCCTGAGATCAAGAGCTGCATGCTTCCCTGACTGAGCCAGCTAGGTGCAGCACCCCAGTTTTTAAATTGGATTTTTTCTTTTTGTTGCTCTTGAGTTGTAGGAGTTCTTTATGTATCTTGGGTATTAACTCCTTGTCATATATATGATTTGCAGATATCTTCTCCCATTCAGTAGGATGCTTTTTCATTTTATGGATGGTTTCCTTTGCTCTGCAGAAGCTTCTTAGTCTTTTGTTCCACTTGTTATTTTTGCTTTTGTTGCCTTTGCTTTTCACGTCAAATACAAAAAATCACACCAACACTGGTGTCAAGGGGCTTCCTGCCTATGTTTGCTTCTGGTTTTATGTTTCGGGTCTTAATGCGGAAGTCTTTCATCCATTTTAAGTTCATTTTTGTATTCTTTGGCATTGGGGCTGTACAATTTCCCTAATAGCAGTTAGTGAAGAGACTGTCCTTTCCCCACTGTATATTCTTGGCTCCTTTGTTGTAATTTAACTGACCACGTATGTATTTTTTTCTGGGCTATTTTGTTCCACTGTGTCTCATTTTATGCCAATGGCATCCTGTTTTGATTACATTAGCTTTTTTGTAATACAGTCTGAAATCAGTGAGCATGATGCCTCCAGCTTTGTTCTTTTTTCTCGAGATTACTTTGGTTATTCAGGGTAATTTTTGTGTTTCCATACAAATTTTAGGACTGTTTGTTGTAGTTCTGTGAAAGGGCTGGATTTATGTTGCTTTCTGTTCCCTCTCTCCTTACCTTTAGCACCTGTCCTCTGCTCAGGGAGACTGGCAGCACAGGGCCGTGTGGAGAGTGTCCCCTGCTGTCTAGTGTCTGCTTGTTGGAGACAACAGTGGAGGTTGTTGGTAGAGATGAGAGAGAGAGACCAGAGCTCCAAGTGGGGCTGGCTCACTTTCTGTGGGATATCTTGGCCCCATGATGAGGTAATAACAGAAATTGAGAGTAAGAGTTTATAAACTTTTATAGCAATTTGACAGATATATATATATATATATTTATATATATATTTATAGATATATAAATATTTATTTATATATCTATTTATATAATAATATATAAATAAATAATATATAATAATTATTATATATTATAATAAATATATTATATATTATAATAAATATATATTTATTTATTAATATATTTATAATATATATTTATTAAATATTATTATATATAAATTAAATATATAAATAAATATAATAATATTCATTAATTAATTAATAATTTAATTTAATAATTAATTAAAATAATAAATAGATAAATAAATAAATATAATAAATTAAATATTTATTAAATTATATATTTATAATATAAATAAATATATAATAAATATATTATATATTATAATAAAATAATATATATAAATATAAAAATATATAAATAAATATTTATTTATATATATAAATATATAAATATTTATAAATATATATAGATATATATTTATATATATATTTAAAAAATATATATATTTTAAAGTATATTTTTTAAAGTATATTTTATATACTTTATATATATAAATATACTTTATATATATTATATATATTATATATATAAAGTATATAAAATATATTTTAAAATATATTTTAAAAATATATATATATTTAAAAATATATATTTATTTAAATATATATTATATATATATTAAATATATATTATATATTATATATAATATATATAATATAAATATATATATATTTAAATATATAAATATATATATATATATTTTAAAGATTTTATTTATTTATTTGACAGAGAGATCACAAGTAGGCAGAGAGAGCGGGGGTTGAGGGAAAGCAGGCTCCTGCCCAAGCAGGGAGCCCGATGCGGGGCTCGATCCAGGACCCTGATATCATGACCTGAGCAGAAGGCAGAGGCTGTAACCCACTGAGCCACCCAGACGTCCCTGACAGATAAATTTTATATCTGTTGAATTTAATAATTAAAAAATTGAGCTTGTATTTATGTGTTTCCAAATATCACTTTTTCTTCTAATAAATTCTGATTGTATTTTATGAAAGTACCAGTCTGAGAAGAGTTAGATTAAAAAAAAAAATTAAACAACATGAAAACAAAAACTCCAAACCTGGTCTTTCTGCATGACTCTTTTTGGTTTCCGATGACTACTCCTGCACCATCCCTGTGGGCCTAACAGTGGAAACAGCCCCATGATACAGAACCCCAAATAACAGTACTGTGCCTGTGGCTCCCCTAATCCAGGCCACCTATGTAAGTGAATAAGCCAGCCTATCTTGAATGATCCTAACTTGGCCTTGTCATCTGCTCCTTATGGGGACCCTGACTGATACAAGGTAACTTTTTTAAAAATTTTATTTATTTGGGAGAGAGAGAAAGTGAGAGAGAGCATGAAGAGGGGGAAGGGCAGAGGGAATGGGAGAAGCAAACTCCTTGCTAAGCAGGGAGCTGAACACGGGGCTCAATCCCAGGAGCCCAGGATCATGACCTGAGCTGAAGGCAGACGCGTAACTGACTGAGCCACCCAGGTGCCCCCGACAAACGGTAACTAAAAGGGATGCAGAGACATTGAAGTTTATACACTGTAGCAGGGAACTGTAGCGGCATGAGTGACGTATGGATTGAGAAGGCTCCAGATGGAGTGACCAAAGCCAGGGTCACTTAGCTTCAGTAAGAGATGATGATGGTTTGAATTAAGGCACTAAGGAAGGAGGGTAGGGGAAAATTCATGGATATTTAGGAAATTGTATCAGGCAAAGAGAAGCCACTGTATAAATAGTTCAGGCAGAAAGAAACTGAAGACTGCAGAGGTCGGCAAACTTGGATCTGTGAGCCAAATCCAGTCCACTGCTTGTCTTTATAAATAAAGTTTTATTGGAACACAGTCACTCTCCTCTGTTTCTGTATTGCTTAGGGCTCCTTTTGCCCTACAAAGGCAGACCTGAGCAGTTGTGACAGAGACTGCATGCGGCCCGCAAAGCCTAAAATATTTACTATCTGGCTCTTCACAGAAAGTTTGCTGGCTCCTGGAACATTGGGAAACAAACATCATGGAAAACTGCCGTTGGTTTTCAGGAGATCAGGAGGCTGAGAAATGGCAGCAAATACTGTCCCCGTGGCTCTCAGCTGTCTGACACATCGAAGTAGGTGGTTGCCTGCAGATCTATGCGAGCCTCATGTCTACAAACACACAGGCCCACTACTGCCAGAGCGGGGAGGGTTCTTCTCTTCTGTTTTCCAGTCTGGTGCAGGTGCCCCTCTCTCGCTGGCAGTGACATTGGTTGTCTTTTCCCAGGTTTCTTCCTTAATGTGGGGGTGCGTATAAAAGGAGAGGGCATGCAAGCCCAGGGTTTTGGGATGACTAGCAAGGGGTGAGGGACATGGAGGCTGGGATGACTCCTAGGCTTGGATGACTGTGATGGATGGTATTGGATGGAGGGAGAAGAGCTGGAGAAGATTCTGGACAGGAGGGGAGGCATCGCCAGGAGGTTAGATTCCCAAACTCCTGCCAACTGTGGAGTTGCCACCATCTGCCCTAGTGGGATTTTACTCAGATCGCTTCACTCAGTGATTTTCATGGAATACTTTTGACATTAAAAAAATTGGTATTCCAAACCTGGGATTAACGGATCTTTCCACAGCTGATGAATATACAGCTTTCAGGCGAAAGCAGTTATAGATCTTCCTTTTGGTAGATTTACGGGGGACCTTCTAGGACTTGGAAAATGTTGGCAATCTCTTTGGCCCAAGGGCCCTGATGCCCTGCAGAGTACAGCGAATGGCAGAGGGAGGCCTGAAGCAGAGCAAAGGAGTGAGAACAGACTGGATAAAGAGGTGGTGAGGCCAAGGATGGAGAGGAGAGAGAGTGGTGCACCTGCGCACGGATCTCATTAAAAAGGGGAGAGGTCATCAATCCCCATTAGGGTTGATGGAAGGATGTGTGGAGAGGGTGTTGGGACAACTGCTGACCAGCCTTACCCTTCTGTTCCCCCTTGTTTACGATCTCAGTGGTCAGCCAGGGCCCTTCCTCTCATAATCGATGCCTTACGGTCCACTGGGGACCATACTCTGAAATTTAACAAGATTGTGGTAGAAAACTCTCCTTACCCTCCTCCTTCCTTATCTGAGCAAATGGAAGCCATGAGACTCAAGGACCTCATTGTGTGCCATTCTGCTCCAGCAAAGCTGATTTTATTAGCTTACTTTCTCCAAGTTGGTACCAGTCCAGCCTGTAAATACATCCTTACATCCTACTAATTCACCTTATGTCTGGCTAATCGGTGGCTGTCTTCTAAATGAGGAAGGCCTTCTAATGGTTTTTATGTGCACATACAATACTGTAGGTTTACTGCTTAAACATCAGTAATTGTAAAAACATAGTAAGTTGAATGGTTATCATTAAGATGAAAGTTTTGAATACAGTTTTTAAGTCTGGAAATGGGCTGTCATCTGTGACTAGGAACTCTGTGTTCATTCTCAAAAGGCCTGAAAGATTTTCAAGATCATGTAACAAGTGAGAAGCAGGACAGGGACCTGAACCTCAGCCTGTCTTCGTTATCTTGGAAAAATTGATATCAGGAATTAGGGAATCTATTCCATTTACGATAGCACCAAAACCCATAGGATACCTGGGAATAAACCTAACCAAAGAGGCAAAGGATCTGTACTTGAGGAACTATAGAACGCTCATGAAAGAAATTGAAGAAGACACAAAAAGATGGAAAAGCATTCCATGTTCCTGGATCAGAAGAATAAACATTGTTAAAATGTCTATACTGCCCAGAGCAATCTATACTTTCAATGCCATCCCGATCAAA
>JAQQSY010005878.1:0-11385 GCA_028646535.1 Procyon lotor | reverse complement strand
GTCGCTTTAAATTCACCTTTTCCAGACGTCCTACCTCCTGAAAGTGGTCGATTTTCTGCTCCTAGAATTGCTGTTCTTATTCTCTTCTCTCTGCTGTTGCGTTTGCCGGCTTTTAGAGTGATTTCCTCCTCTTTAGCTGGACTTCTGATTCCCAGGGCTCTCTGTGCCTCCTACACTTCCGCCATCTTCAAGAATCCTCCTCCTGTTTAGACCACACACACTTAACCCTACTCTTTCTTTGTGGCTGCTGGAAATATTAGGATATTTCCCATGGTTCATACCGTTGCACTTACATTGTTGGAACACAATGGTGGAATTGCCATCCCAATACCACTGCCCAGAAGGGAGGACCCCAACTCCCAGGAACAATGGCTGTCCCCTCTCTTAGACAAGAAAGTCAGTTGGAGCCCTTGTCCATCAGCAGCAGATTTAGAAGGAGTCCTCTACGATCCTCTCTTCAGCTTCTGGGGAAGCTGAGTGGATAAGGAGGGCATTCCTGTTTGCTTCTAGGTGACTCTTCTAGATCTAGGGATCCAGACCCACTCAGAAGAGAGAATCTACTCATAGTTCCATGTTCAGAACTAAAAGGTGTGTGTTTATTCAAACCAGATAGTAAATAATTACAACTTTGACCAGGGGGAAAGCCACAGCTTGGATACTAATAAATATTATGTGTGGTTCTTTTTACCTATAAATCAGAGAGAAGTTAAATTGTGAGCTGTGTACCTTCACAAACAAACCATTGTTTAGCAATTTTCTGGACACTGGTGAGTTTAATCTACCCTTTCAGTTTATTGGGAAAGCCTCATGGGTGAGAAGTATGTGTTCACTATTATGAGCACTGAAATATCAGAGAATTTCTATGCAGATCTCACAAAAATCTTTCAGCGGTCCAAGGGATTTGTTCACATATATGAGATTTACTGGTAGTAAGAGTCTCTTTATATGTTATATACAGGCATACTTTTTTAAAAAATAAGAACTCTTCAAACTCAACACTCACAAAACAGATAATCACATCAAAAATGGGCAGAAGACATGAACAGACACTTCTCCAAAGAAGACATACAAATGACTAACAGACACATGAAAAAATGTTCATCATCTTTAGCCATTGGGGAGATTCAAATCAAAACCACACTGAGATACCACCTTCCACCAGTTAGAATGGCCAAAGTCAACAGGACAGTAAATAAGAAATGTTGGAGAGGGTGTGGAGAAAGGGAAACCCTCTTTCACTGTTGGTGGGAATGCAAGTTGGTGCATCCACTTTGGAAAACAGTGTGGAGATTCCTCAAGAAATTAAGAATAGAGCTACGGTATGACCCTGCCATTGCACTATTGGGTATTTACCCCAAAGAAGCAGATGCATTACAAAGAAGGGCCACATGTACCCCAATGTTCATAGCAGCAATGGTCACAATTGCCAAACTGTGGGAAGAGCCAAGATGCCCTTCAACAGATGAATGGATTAAGAAGATATGGTATATGGAATATTATGCCTCCATCAGAAAGGATGAATACCCAACTTTTGTATCAACATGTAAGGGACTGGAAGAGATTATGCGGAGTAAAATAAGTCAAACAGAGAGAGTCAATTATCTTATGGTCTCACTTATGTGTGGAGCATAAGGAAAAACATGGAGGACATTGTGAGAAGGAAAGGAAGGGTGAATGGGGGGAAATAGGAGGCGGAGATGAACCATGAGAGACTGTGGACTCTGAGCAACAGACTGAGGGTTTTGGAGGGGCAGGGGTGGGGAGCTGGGCGAGCCTGGTGGTGGGTATTGAGGAGGGCACATATTGCATGGAGCACTGGGTGTGGTGCATGAACAATTAATCTTGTAACACTGAAAAAATAAAAGTATTTGGGAAAAATATTTTTATCTTTAAAACTTTCTTTTTAAAAAGATTTATTTGAGAGAGAGCAGGAGTGAGAATGAGAGAGATAAAAAGAGAGAGAGAGGGGCACCTGGGTGGCTCAGTCGTTAAGCGTCTGCCTTTGGCCCGGGTCATGATCCCAGGGTCCTGGGATCGAGCCCCGCATTGGGCTCCCTGCTCGGCGGGAAGCCTGCTTCTCCCACTACCATTCCCTCTGCTTGTGCTCCCTCTCTCGCTGTGTTTCTCTCTGTCAAATAAATAAAATTTGTAAAAAAAAAAAAGAGAGAGAGAGAGAGCAAAAACGGGTGGGGGGAAGGGATGAGGGAGAAGCAGACTCCCCCATGAGCAGGGAGCCCAATGCAGGACTCGATCCCAAGACCCTGGGATCATAACCTGAGCCGAAGTCAGATGCTTAACTGACAGAGTCATCCAGGCACCCTGGCATACTTTGTTGTATTTCACTTTGTAGATACTGTGTTTTTCATAGATCGAAGGTCTGTGGTAATCCTTTGTGTACCAAGTCTATAAGCACCATTTTTCCTACAACATATGCTCACCTCATGTCTCTGTCACATTTTGGTAATTTTCGTGATATTATAAACTTTTAAAATTGTTGTTATATTTGCTTTGATGATCTGTGATCAATGATTTTTGATGTTACTGTTGTAATTGCTTTGGCCATGAACTGTGTCCATATGATGGTGAAATTGATTGATAAATGTTGTCTGTGTTCTGACTCCTCTTCCAACCAGCCATTCTCCCCCCTTTCTCCCTCTTCTTGGATATCCTTGTTCCCTGAGACACAACAATATTGAAATTAGGCAATTAATAACCCTACAGTGCCCTTTAAGTGTTCAAGTGAAAGGAAGAGTTGCATATCTCTCACTTTAAATCAATGCTAGAAATGATTAAGCTTAGTGAAGAAAGTGAAGAAAGTATGTCTAGAGACACCTGGGTGGCTTAGTCATGAAGCATCTGCATTTGGCTCAGCTCATGATCCCAGGGTCCTGGGATCAAGCCCTGTGTTGGCCTCCTGACCAGCAGGAAGCCTGCTTCTCCATCTCCCACTCCCCCTGCTTGTGTTCCCTCTCTTGCTCTCTCTCTCTCTGTATAAATAAAATCTTTAAAAAAAGGAGAAAGTATGCCTAAGGATGAGATAGGCCAAATAGTTGCCCTTACACCAAATGCTTAGCCAAGTTGCAAATACAAAGAAAAAGTTTTTGAAGGAAATTAGAAGTTCTACTCCAGATAATACATAAATGATGAGAAAGTGAAACAGCTTTATCACTGATATGGAGAAGGTTTCAGTGGTTTGCACAGAAGGTCAAACCAGCCATAACATTCCCTTGAGTGAAAGCCTAATCCAGAACAAGGTCTTAACTCTTTTCAATTCTGAGAAGGCTGAGAAAGGTGAGGAAGCTGCAGAAGACAAGTTTTTTTTTTTTTAAAGATTTTTTTATTTATTTGACAGAGAGAAACACAGCGAGAGAGGGAACACAAGCAGAGGGAATGGTAGCGGGAGAAGCAGGCTTCTGCTGAACAGAGAGCCCGACGCGGGGCTCAATCCCAAGAACCTGGGATCATGACCCGAGCCGAAGGCAGATGCCTAACGACTGAGCCACGCAGGCGTCCCACAAGTTTTAAGCTAGTAGAGATTGATTCACAAGGTTTAAGGAAGAAACCATCTCCGTAACATAACAGTAGAAGATGAGGCAGCAAGTGGCGATGTAGAAGCTGCAGCAAGTTTTCCAGAAGATCTAGTGAAGATGATTAAAAAAGGTGGCTATACTCAACAACAGATTTTCAATGTAAATGAAAATAGTCTTTTATTGGAAGATGTCATTTAAGACTTTTAGAGCTAGAGAGGAGAAATCAATGCTTGTCTTCAAAACTTCAAAGGACAGGCTAACTCTCTTGTTAGGGGCTAATGCAGCTGGTAAGTTAAGCCAATGCTCACTTACCATACTGAAAACCCTAGTGTCCCTTTAAGAATTATGCTAAATCTATTCTTCCTCTGCTCTATAATGGAACAACAAAGCTTGGATGACTGCACCTCTGTTTATAAAAATGATTTACTGTATATTTTCAGCCCACTGTTAAGCAGTAAGTTGAGACTTACTGCTCAAAAAAGATTTCTTTCAAAATATTACTGTGCATTACCAATGAACCTGACCACCCAAGAACTTTGATGGGATATCCAGTGAGATTAATGATGTGTGTGTGTGTGTGTGTGTGTGTGTGTGTTTAGAGAGGTTGAGAGGGGAGAAGCAGAGGGAGAGGGAGAGAATCTTAAACAGGGTCCATGCCCAGCCTCATGTTGGGTTTGATCTCACAACCCTGAGATCATTACCTGAGCCAAAATCAAGTCAGATGCTTAACCGACTGAACCACCCGGGTGCCCCAAGATTAAAGTTTTTTCCTGCCTTCTAACACAACAACCATCCTGCAGCCCATGGATTAAGAAGTTATTTTGACTTTCACATCTTATTATTTAAGAAACACTCTTTATAAGGCTAAAGGTGCTATAAATTGTGATTCCCCTGGTGGATCTGGGCAAAGTAAATAGAAAACCTTCTGGAAAAAATTCACCAGTCTAGATGCCATTAAGAACACAATTCATGGGAAGAGGTTGAAATACCAATGCAAACTAGAGTTTGGAAGTAGTTAATTCTAGCCCTGATGGGTGACTTTGAGGGGTTCAAGACACGTCAAAGCAGTAACTGCAGATGCAGTGGAAATAGGAACAGAACTAGTATAAGAAGTGGGAGCCTGAAGATGGGACTTGAGTTGCTGCAAACTCATGATAAAACTTTAATGAATGAGGAGTTGCTTCTCACAGATGAGCAAAGAAAGAGGTTTCTTGAGATGGGATCTGCTCCTGGTGAAGATACTGTGAAGATTATTAAATGACAACAGAATATTTAGAATAGCATATAAACATAGTTGATAAATCAGTCAGTTTTGAGAATATTGACTCTAATTGTGAAAGAAGTTCTACTGTGTGTAAAATGCTATCAAACAGCATCACCTTTCCAAAGGGGTATTCTTACCATACGAATGTCTTATTTTGCTCAAACCCTTTGGAAGTCCATCTTGTGGTGAGCCATGACCCCCAGCACTGCCTTGTCAAAGGCTTGTTGTGAGGAGGAAAGGAGTGTGGAGGCACAGACTGGGAACATGGCTGGATATATTAGGAGCTCAATGGATGTGTATTTTATCACATCCATTGGGAGTAGTGTCTCTTAAATCCAAAGTCAAAAGATCATTTAATGAGACTAGGGGAAAAACACTTTAGGCAGTTATCCATGAGAATTGACCATGTGTGTCCTCTATGACCCAGTGATTCATCTGCTAAGGCACTATGCAAAGACTTGTATACCTATGTTCAGTATGCTTCACGGTAGCAGTATTTGTAAAGGTCCCAAACTGGGGAAACTCAAATGCCCATCACTAGTATATGGACAAATAGATTGTGAAATACACAGTGACAGCTTTAATGAATGAACCACAATTAGCCACATGAATATGGGTGAAATCACAAATGTAATGATGAGTGAAAGAAGCCAGAAAGGAAAAGAGCTTACATTGTATGATTCCAGTTATATAATGTTTAGAAACTCACAACGCTAATCTGTGGTGGAAAAAGTCAGGAGAGTGGTATCCTTAGCAGGTGGGGGAGGGTGCTTCTACAGTTTTAATAGTTTTCTGTTTCTTGATCTGGATATAAACATTTTGTGAAAATTCAAAGAGCTGTACTTTTATGATTTGTCTATTTATGATTTCATATGAATATTATACTTTCCTTCAATAATATGACTGTGACTCTGGCTTTTAAAAAATGCTGTGTATGTATGTTTTTTAGTTTTGATATTCTAGCACACAGTCCTTGAGTCAGAGACCATTTTCCTCACTTCACTGTGACCCTCCATAGAACCAGGCTGGAACAGTGCATACTCAAACATTTGTGGACAGATCTTGGACATCTCTGTGATAATGGAGCCATTCTCCTCAGCGAAATCATTATGTTGGGCATTAGTGGATAGGAAATGAAATAACAAATCAGTTGCTTCTCTGCAATTCATTTCCAGAGCTTGTTAATTTTGGCCACACCCTCATCTAGTCATCTCTATTGTGGACAGACCAGGTGGCAGAAACTAGATCAGACACAAGGAACTTTTAAGCTGGGAGATGATGAATACTTGAAGTACCCACCCATGAATGCTGTGTAGTCTTCGTTATGTGCAATCACTGAAGATAAACACTCCATGTGCTCTGGAGAGGGATTGAGAGGCTGCGCCATTGCAGTGTGGATCTTAAATTACTGAAAATAGAAGGCTCGAGTACCAGTGGTTTGGAAGCTTTGAAAACACATTCCCCGCTGCCAGTTCTTTCACTGGAAGAACAAGGACTCATGGATATGCTTGATGAGTCCCAGTCATCCAGCCCATCACAGCTTTGTGATGCTCTGTCTCCATCAAGGGCACATGTGCAGCAGGAATGACTGTAACAATCCAAGGGTGGGTAGGGCTCCTGTTTATGCCATGTCTGTTTCTTGCCATTGTCTCCCAGACCATGCTATGGCATGGGAACACGATGAAGAACCAAAACAGTGTGATGTCTGTCTTGACTTGCTGCAGGTAAATCTTCCTTGGTGGCACTCCCTGGTCCTGCAAGTCTGGTGTAAACATTGCTACCCCTCCACAGTTCAAAGGGACCATAGGCCATCTGAGGGCAACTCCCTATCTGGTCTGAACAACTTCTAGAGGTGCAGACACAGCAGCTCCAAGGTTTTGGCTGATGAACAATGAGTGTCTTCATCTTTCTGTCTGCTAAGGGCAGTTGTTCACCTTCATCACCCTGCACTACAATTGCTCCCTCACACGGTGGAAGAGTGAGAGCAAAACAACATGTCTGTGATTCACTCAGAAACTTAGTCATATTTTTTGTATGTCTGTGGCAACTGGCCAGGCACTTTCATTGGCTGATTTCCTATTCCATAAATATTTCTTCTGCTAAATTCACTATTCAGACTCAGTAATGGTGCAGGATTAGCTGTGGGAGACTCAGGAGAGCAGAAGGAGAGCTTAAAGCATCGTAAATGCACTTTGTGGACAAACTTATATAAGAGTTGTCTGGTTAACTGCATGTCTACATTTCTTTTTACATATGTCAGGTGTAAGTACAGACATCAGATTTAGGCTGAATACCAAAACAGAAACCAAACTTTAGTGCATTTCTAACATAATATTTTCTCCTGGAAAGCAGTGAAAGGCATATTTCATACTGATAAATGTAAAAGCTGCTCAGAGACTATATCACAAACCTCATGTATCTAACTACATAGTTGAAATGTATGCCTGAGACACGTCTTTTCATTTCTACTATCTGCAGAGTGAGAATGTGCCATGATCAGAATGTCTTCCAAGGGCTATTGACTAGGCAGCAGTCACTGCCTATGAACACATGAGATGGCCTGTTACTCCCAATGACCAGATGGGTGATGGCAACCTTCAGCTTGTGTGTCAGCAAACCAGGTGCGGTTCACTGGGGAGGGTCACCACCAGAAGACCTTCCATGAACACATAAATAAAGCAGAAGCTTTGATGTGAATGGATGCAAATGCCTAAGAAGGAACCCTCAGAAACAACAGTGATGAACTTTTAAAGAAATTCTGAGTCGCCAGTGCTCCTCAGGGAACAGAAGACAAGATGTGCAGGAACACATGGACAGCACTGGCTCCAACTCAAATAGCGATTCAGAAGCATCAGGTTCTGAAGAAAAACAAATCTTAGGTTTGTTGCTCAGAGTCCACAGTCTCTCATGGTTCATCTCCCCCTCTAATTAATAAACTGAGGGTTTTGGAGTGGAGGGGGTGGGGGGTTGGGTGAGCTTGATGGTGGGTACTGAGGAGGGCACATATTGCATGGAGCACTGGGTGTGGTGCATGAGCAATTAATCTTGTAACACTGAAAAAATAAAACATATTTGGGAAAAAAATAAAAAAAGAAAAATATCTGTAAAAAGAAAGAAAAAGAAAGAAAGAAAGAAAGAAAGAAAGAAAGAAAGAAAGAAAGAAAGAAAGAAAGAAAGAAAGAAAGAAAAAGAAAAACAAATCTTAGGAACATCTTAACCAATCTATTTCATTTAGTTTTTCTTTTTTTAAATATACTTAAGAGAAATATATGATAAAAGTGATTTAAAAATAAATCTAAAAGAACTTTAATAAATGTAAAAATTCTCCAATGAGAAAGCAGTGTGTCATAGAAATTGGTGGTTTTCCCCACCTCAATGGCATATAAAATAACAGTTCAATGAAGAACAGTAGCTGAAGTGGTAAGACTCGCATCTTGGAGTCTACGTGTAAGGGTTAAATATGCACTGTGTTGTTTTCCAGGTTTGTGATCTAGAGTCCTTTTTTGCCTTGGATGTCTTACTCAAAAAACCAAAGATAACAATAATGTCTCCCTCTTAGGTGGCTATGAAGATTGGATGAGATAATAATGTATGGACGATCCTCACCACAGGGTCTGATACATATCAGGTGGTGAATAAACTTGAGTGACTTTTATATCTAAAATAAAAACTGATGGAAATACAAAGAAACATTTATTTATTTATTTGTTTTTAAGTTTTTACTTTAATTCTAGTTAGTTAAAATATAGTGTTATATTCATTTCAGGTGTTCAGTGTAGTAATTCAACACTTCCATACATCACCCAGTTCTCATCACAAGTGCACTCCTTAATCTCCATTGCCTATTTCACCAATTCCCCCCACCCACTCCCCTCTGGGAACTATCAGTTTGTAAATTCACCATCATGTGTGAGATTTTTAATGGACATCTCTCAAAATTGACAGAGATCAAGAAGATAAAAATAAGCAGACCATTTGAATAACATAGATGACATGCTTCATATAATAGGGAATAGGTGTGTTGACCCAACAGAGAATCTACATTATTTTCAGCCATACTCAGTATGGTCACAGAAATTGGGCATGTGTTAAGCCATAAAGGAATTGTCAACAAAATAAAAAAAAAATAGAAACCATAATAAAGGGCACATTGATCATAACACAATAAAATTGAGAAATGACAACTGAAGATTTTATATATATACACATACACTCAGAAATGATAAACTACATGAAAGTAAATGTTGTACAAAGATGCATACACAAGGTTTATTACTGTTAGAAATAGGAAGAATGCAAACAACCTAAATTCCCTTCATTAGGCAAATGGTTACAACCATGGTACATCCACAGTATGGAATGCCATGCAGTAGTTAAAAAGAATGAGGTAGGTTTATTATATACATAAGCATGGAACGATGTCCAAGACATGTTGATAAATGAAAAAGTAGTTTGAAGAGCAATGATACACTGCATAGAGTTTATGAAAAAAACCCACAAAATAAAATTACCTTTCTCATGAAATTAAATCCATTTCATACCTTCCCCCCTCGCCCCCATACATGGTATGCAACACAAAGAAAACTATAAAGGACAATTCTGGGACATTATGTTATGAACTTTACATGGAGGCTCACGATTTCCTGTTTCTGTAGGCTGCCACATTTCTGTCTGTGGTAGCCTGTTTCTAAGGTGGCTGCCAGGAATCCTTGCCTCCTGGGAGCCACACTCTTGTGCAGTCCCTCCCACACTGAATCACAGCTGGCCTCCAAACAACCCAGGCAGAAAAGGCATTGCAAATTCTATCTTGCTCTCTTGGATGTCTCACACTGAGGGAAGCCAGCCACTGTGCCCTAAGGATGCTCAAGCAGCCCACTGGAGAGGCCCACCCCACAGCCCGCACTGTCTCAGCAGCCCAGTAGGAGGGACCCCTCCAGCTCCAGCCAAGCCTTCAGGTGATGACAGTCCAAGCAGACGTCTGACTGTAGCCTTGTGAGAGACTCAGAATCATCTAGTGAATTCCTGACCCACAGAAATGATGAGAGATAATAAATGATTACTGCTGTTTTATACCATTCAGTTGTGTGGTAATCTGTTACACAGCTTGCTGGGGCATTCTCTCCATCACCCTCCATTCACAGGCATCTGATGATTTCAGCTGTCCTTGATCTCTGCATTACTCCAGTCAGCATACAACACCAACATCTGTGTTTGATGGCTTGGTCTGCTTTGACTACTCTCCTTTATCCACCTGCAAGTGAGGACCCTACCCCTTTGGCCTGCCTCCCAGGATGAGGAAAGGTCATCAGCATGCCTGTGGTTTGCTCAAGCCTCCTCCTTGCACACTGTGGCAGCCATTACAGTTCTGCAGACCAACCCTCATGTAACTTTGTAGCTGGATGAGGGATTCCAAGGACACAGACTTTTGTCTTCAGAACTCAATTCTCTTTGTCTTTTCTAAGGGATGAACCAGCCTGGTGGGAAATTATTATGGCATAAGAGGTCAGACCAGCTTTGGGGAAAGGCAGAGGCTGTCCTGTGGGGTCAGGCATTTTCTGGAATAAATGTTGAGTTCCAACAGTTGATAAGGGAAGCCTCCTCCTCCCAAATGTTAGCACCCCTGTAGAGAGAAGGCCTTTTCAGGCCTGGTTTGCTGCCAACATGCCATCTGGCCCTACAGTGGCAGTCCCAGGTCTGAAGAGAGGACTGGGCTAGTGAAGAGGAGGGGTCCTTCCCAGAGCATCTCTGGTCAGAGAGGTGAGTCTTCCTGGGTGGCAGACTTCCTGTTGCCCACTTGGGGCAGGCTGACAGGCAGGTTTGAATGGATGACTTGGATTTTAAGAGCTAGAAGGGAGCCTAAATTATAGTGCCTCCCTCTAGTGAGAGATTCTGCTGCCTAAACAAAAAGAAACGACACACACTTGTGAGCTGGCATGGCAGTGTGTTGTGAGTGAAAAATGCATAGTGTGGGAAGTCTGTATGAATAAACTGACCCATGCATTTGTTAGTAAGTGCATGAACTACCTCTGGAAGCATGCACAAGTGGGGTTGGGGTGGGAAGGAGATTATCACAGAATATCCTTTTCTAATTTTAAGCTTGAACCATCTCATTTATTCCATTTCCAAAAATAAAGTTAAAACAAACAGTGTACAAATCTAATGTAACTTCCCTTTTACTGATGACCAAAATGGAAGCCAGAGAAGGGCTGGACAGTGAACCATGAGGTTGGGACTATAATCTGGATTTTCCAATTTGTATTTCTCTTTGTCATCACTTGTTTGGATTTTCCAAGGTGTCTTCCAACTCTTTGTGCCTCATTTTCTATAGGAATGCCCCAGGTGATAGGATGTGGAGTGAACACAGGCTGAGCTGGAAAGAGGGCTCTGTGAAGCCTTCAAAGGTTTGAAACCATTAACTACATGGCATGAAACACAGTAAATAATAGCAGGATGGTGGTTGTGGTGCTGAGGAACTAAAGTCCAGGACACGATTACCTACTTGAACTATAACACTTGCTAACTTATAACCAATTACCTTATGGTCCCACTTACGTGCTGAGCATAAAGAAAAACATGGAGGGCATTATGAGA
>JAQQSY010005877.1:0-11385 GCA_028646535.1 Procyon lotor | reverse complement strand
GACATGCACACTGCTGTGTTATTCCCGTGTGAATAGGCTTTTTGACATCAACGTGATACTTACTCCCCCACATACCATGTTTCCTTAGAGGGGAGTGCTACCTCCCAGGAGGTAGCAGCATGGAAGCGATACTTTAGCATGGCAGTGGGGACTGTGACAATCCCCGTGCCACTCCTAGGAAGGTAGGATAGGTCCGGCTTGCTTTGAGCAAGTTTGTATTTGGCCTCAGCACCTCATGGCATTCTTCAAACCAACTTTATAGAGCTCTCTACTCTAAGAAGATTGTACTTTATCTGCCTTGGTCACTTTGGGTACGTAAGACTTCTGGGGGAACCAGGAGATGGGGAGGGGCTTACCAGCTTCCCCATAGAGGCATTACCCCAACAGTCAGTTTTTTGTGTCAGCCTTCCCGTTTCCCATATCCTTCTCACCTCTCATTGCAACATTTACCGACCTCGGCATTACTGATATTTGGTGCTAGATAATTCTTTGTTGTGAAGGGTGGTCTGCACACAGGGGGGATGTTTAGCAGTATCCCTGGTCTCCGGGAGCAAGCCCAGCTCCCAGACATATGCCAGATATCTCTTGGGGATCAAAATTGCTGACAGTAGAAACCAGTGTCTTTATGAATATAGGGACTTTGGGGAATGGAAGATTCCAAAAAGAAAGCAATGAGTATGTGCTGCATAGTGACACAAATAATTACCTTCTTTCCTGGGAAATCAGAAATTTTCTGTAGCATATTATTATTTTCCTCCTCAAACTAAAGACAGGCCCTTTATTTTTTATTTTTAAAGTTTTTTTTTTGATTGTTTACAACGTTGTGGCTCAGAAGAATCAATACATTTGAAAATTTCTTCTCCCAACTGAGAATAACAAATCCACACATGCAAAAAAATAGTAAGGCTTGACTTTTTCCCTCTTCTGACCAGGCAGTTTTTCTGTAGTCATGATAGTAAATGGCTCATGCACAAGGATGATTTTAACTCTAGGGTGTTGATGCATCCAGGTCAAATAGCTATTTTTGAGGTATTTCATCCTTCCTCTATAGGCATTTCAGAGTACAGAATAGCTTCCCTTTTTATCTTTTTCTCTGCATCTTCAACAGAACATTCTGAATCACCACACGGATGGCCTCCTTCAGGCTTTCCCGAGGTGGAAAGGACAAAACTGTTTTGGGAAGTGATCTTAGATTTACAGTGGGTAAAGTATTTGTCCTCCTCATTTAACCCCCTTATTGAGAGGAAAAGGCATACAAAGCCAAGGACCTTGTTACAGCCCCAGCAAACTGAACATATGGAATAGGGCCTTCAGGGTGAAGTTGTCTTTTTTTTTTTTTTAATTTAATTATTTTAATTTTATTTTTTCAATCTTCCAAGATTCATTGTTCATGCACCACACCCAGTGCTCCAGGCAATACGTGCCCTCCTCAATATCCACCACCAGGCTCGCCCAACCCCCCACCACCTCCCCTCCAAAACCCCCAGTTTGTTGCTCAGAGTCCTCAGTCTCTCATGGTTCATCTCTCCCTCCGATTTTCCCCAATTCACCCTTCCTTTCCTTCTCCCAATGTCTTCCATGTTCTTCCCTATGCTCCACATGTAACTGACTCTCTCTGCTTGACTTATTTCACTCCGCATAATCTCCTCCAGTCCTGTCCATGTTGATACAAAAGTTGAAGTTGTCTTTATACTCACCAGATGTGAGAAGTATGCCAAAATCATTTCCCATAAAGGTTATTTTTATGCCATCCCCAGCTCATATTATCAATTTATATGTGATAATATATCTAACAAATTTCTGAAATGCCAAAACAATAGCGAAAACCCCAAATAGAAAACCTAGGCTCTTATGGCATTTAAAATTTTTTGCTTTATTACTAGTTTTCTTTTTTATTTTGCCTATTGGGCTTCATGTACTAAGTCAGCAAATAGTGACTTCGTTACAAATTTTTACTGTCAGCGCTTATCCATCTCTTCAATTTTGGAAACATCTAAGTTCTGTAAAACCACTGATGATTTTAGAAGGCAGCTCTCTCGTGAGAAAGGACTTGGAATTCACTGTAAAATGTTCCCTGAGAATATTCATTCACTCTACTGCTGAGGCCAGACAAAATATTGGGCATCTTCATGGGAGATACTGAGAACATTTATCTTTCTTGCTTCTACAAGTTGTGATACATCCATGATGAAATATGGTGGGCATTTTTTTGTCACCTAACAACAGAAAAGATATTAGAGGTAGAGGAAACCAGAAAAAAGGCATCTGAAGAGGATGTGTATGTGTGGTGTATGTGTGTATGTGTGTGTGTATGTTTGTGCATGTGTGTTCCCATGCTCATCATACATGACCCCCCCATGTATGGAGCATAGGTGTGGGGAAGAGGAGGTTGGGGAACTGGGGAGAAAAGGGTAGTAGATCCTCTGTGGAAAGTATTCCAAATATTAGACCTACATTTGGGAAGCCAGTGTTAGGGCAGACACCTGACTGGCATCACTAAAATCACAAACAACCTAGATAAGAGAGAGAAGGGCTTATCCAAAAAATTTTATTTCCATGATGTTGATAAGTAGGATGAGGTTATTTGTCATGATTTTCAACCACCAGCTTCCACACTTCTTCTGTCCTTTGAATCTCCACTGCAGAGAAAAATCTGGAAATGTTCTATTAGAAAACACAGTGTCCTTGGTCTCCAGACTGAATGGTCATTTAATTTCTGGCTGGGTTGAAAGACAAGTGGAGGCCTTATTGAATCACTAGCTTTATTGCTAATATCCATAAATAATAACAGTTACTAATCTTAAGATAGCAGTTACTGGTCCACATACCCTAATTTAGTCCCTATGGTAACCATATAGGGTAGGTGCTCCTCTTGCTCCCATCTTACAAATAGGGTCTCTTAGGTACAAAGAGGTCTCCTTGCTCAGGGTCACAGGTTAGTGAGTGAAAGAGCTGACATTTGAATCCACGGACTGTGGTTTCCACTCTGCAATCTTAACCACCTATAAACTAGTTACTTCCTATCAGAAGAGTTGCAGTGATTTCCAGCAAGCAGCAATTAAGCAGAAGGCAATGTGCAAACTGGCCAGGGATGATCATGAGTTAAGGAAGAAGTAATCTAGTGACAATTGGATAACATGGAATGGGGATCAGCACAAGTATCACTTAATGGCCCCAAATATTTAGGAAGATAGAGCCACAGGTATGATGAAGGTAGGTGCTCTAAGCTGGGTGTTCATATGTGGTTTTATCTGGAAAACTTTATGGGATTTTTGTAACTTTTGCATCAACATGGATGGGACCAGAGGAGATTATGCTGAGTGAAATAAGTCAAGCAGAGAGTCAATTATCATATAATTTCACTTACTTGTGGAGCATAAGGAATAGCATGGAGGACATTAGGAGGACGACGGGGAAAAATGAAGGGGGCAGAAATTGGAGAGGGAGATAAACCATGAGAGACTGTGGACTCCAGGAAACAAACAGAGGGTTTTAGAGGGGAGGAGGGTAGGGGATGGCTTGGCCCCGCCCGGTGATGGGGATTAAGGAGGGCACGGATTGCATGGAGCACTGGGTTTATACTTAAACAATGACTCTTGGAACACTGCATCAAAAACTAGTGACGTACTGTATGGTGACTAACACATAATAAAAAATAATAATAAAAAATTAAAAAGAATTAAAAAGAAGACTTTATGGGATTTTTACTTTTTCCCCCTAGTGCTCTTTTCAGAAGTTATGTTTATAAAACCTTTCAGACTCTAAAAGTGCATATACTCTGACAAATAACATTCCCTTTTGAAGTGACAGTTTTAGAGGAGTTTAAAGTGAATGTTTGAGCTGAAGTGTGTCTTAAAAATACGACAGACCAGAGGCAGAAATGCTACTAGGTCAAAACAATGCTATGGGAATGTTTTAGAGACAGTAGCAGGCACTGAATTATTTAGAGATAAGGGACAGTGTGTTGGTAAGAGGACTTGTCTAGATTTCCCATACTTTTTCTTCCCCAGGTGATTTTGAAAGAAAACTGTGAAATATAGGAGCTGATAGTTGAAAATAATGACAGATAATTGAGTCCCCATGATCGAAACACCCCTGGCCAACTCAGAATGCTCCTTTTCCTCTTTAAAGTCTATGTCTAGATAAAAATGTGATGCGTTGGTTTAGCTCAGTTCTTTTCAGTCACTTTCATATCGATTCTTGGCATCCTTTCTTCCAATAAACGTAGTATGTATAATACACAAAACCTAGCTGTTCAAGCTAATGATGGGGTGGGAGGGGAAAGTCTGATTGGGTTGCTTTGAGTCCCTTCATTTTAAAGACAGTCTATCCCTCCTAAAGCCACTGAGATATTTCATGTGTAGTTGGAAGCACATTTAATAAACTTCTGCTTTAGCTTGTTGTAAACTTTGGCTAAATGTTGAAATAATAAGGCATAAAAGACATTATTTACGCCCACCCTCCTAGTTTGAAAAATATGCATTTTTAGGTTTTGTCAAGCCAGTACCTTTTGAATACTGTTTTTATTCAAAGTAGGCTAAACTCATGTTCTCTAAAATGTATTGGCAAAGAACCTCGTATTGATTTTTCTTGATTCAGTTCCATTTAGCATTTAATATCTTTCTGTTGTATTCTTTTTTTTCTGTTGTATTCTTTATGGCACCAACAGTTATAGAATTTATAAAGCTTTCCAGATGGCAAAGAGCAAATATGCTGCGGTTACTTTGAACTTGAATTTATAGTTTTTTCCACTTGAAGAGATTGAACATATGGTGTCATTTGTAGTAAAACCTAGCATTTTTAGAAAGAATGCCAGTCCTAAGAACCAAATAGGTCAAATGATCTATTGTCTTTATTCCTTTTTTTTTTTTTTTTCTTAAAATGTTTTTCTCTTCAAGTGCCTTCTCATCTACTGGTCTCTAGGGAAAATCCTGGATCCTCTAGTCCACTTCTCTGAGTTCCAGAATGGTTTTATCATTTGACTGACGTATGTTTACAGCACCTGCTTCTTGCTAGGCACTAAACTCTGCTCTCATACCATATTGGTGAGCAAATCAGAGTAGATGCAACCTTCTTGCCCTCATGGAGCTTAGACGAGACAGGGAGACAGACATATGTATACATTTGTATGATATGAAATTAAAAATTGTGACAAATGTTATGAAGGAACGTGTAGAGGAGAATAAAATTGTGTACCAGAGACACCTATTTTGGTTCCCAGAGAAGGAAAAACCTCTCTGTGGAACTGAGGTTGGCTTCCTTAATTTAAAACTGGAGTGTCAGGAGCTTGGAGAATTGAGATCAAGAAATTTCTCACACGGAACGGAGCCTCAGGAATAGAGAAGGTCTTTAGGAGTGACCAGGAATCTGAAAGTTCCCCCAATGCACGCTTCTCATCTATGTAAGAATTAATAAAAGCTACTTTTTGAGACAGCGCGGAGTCTAAATGGGTTGTGAATTGTTTTTCTCCAGCATATAGGAATCATAATGTCACAATAAATCTGTTGATAGGAACTTCCTCTCAACTGATCTCAGTGTTGGCATATTTAGACTCCAGACTACATGCTCGTAAAGGTGAAACTATGGCATCTTTTTTTTTTTTCCTATTCCTTTTATTCTACCACCTTCACATTAATGACACTGTATTTACTTAGATGTGGCCTATAGCTCTAAATCCCAATGTGGTCTAGGTTCTATTCTGTGATTTTTTTGGAGAAATGATTTTGTTTGAGAAATGGTATGTTGGTTGATTCTTGTAAATGTCTTTTACATTTACCTATAGGCTAATTCTAGGGATTTGTTTGGGTTTGTTAAATTCTGTGAGAGTGGAGCCAAGGCTGTGATAAATTTATGTTTTCTATTGACTCCTTTCAAATTGAGCAAATGGATCACGGAAGAGTTAGGGTTAGAAAAATCATGAGTGGAAGAGCTGAAGGAACATATTTTTGGCAGAAAGTGTCCTTGCCTTTATCTGTTGAAGATAGAACGTAAACTTTAGCTAGTCAAGATTAAATGCTTTGATGGAACCAAGCAGAGTAAGAAGTGAAAAGAACTAGGGGAAGAGATATGTTTTCATATGCATTTTAGAATTTTCATTTTCTGCGGGTCCATAGAAGAGGAATTTAATTTAGAAAAAAATTAAATTGATAATATGAAATTGTTTTATTATTAAAATTTCAGGCATTTGGACAAATATAATGAGATTAAGGCATTTATATTCTTGAGGTTATATTTTCTGAGTTGTCTTCATACTCCATTTACTTCATTTAACCCTTGTATGTATGCTTAGAATATGGGATGAAAGCATGTCTCAGACTATGAATAACATGGGCATCAGTCCTGACTCATCTGATAGACTTCTACAATATAAAAACATGTTTCTAAGCCAAGAATGTTTCTACCTAGTTGTTTTATTGGTTCCAACAGATAGACGGAGTCAATTTCAGGATTTGGAAAATTAAACATAACTCTTTTGACTGACTGAGGTTTACAGGAAAAAGTACAAAATGTGATATATTATTGGCCTTAAGTCCACCTTTCAACCATTTGCCAAAGATGGGTCAAAATGACAGATAAGAACATTTACTGGACCAAAGTGTTACAAGATTTTGGTGGGGTGCTGACTCGGGCTTCTGCCTGGCTTGTCCTGACAGCCTTGTCCAGCATCCATGTCCTCTTTCTTTTGTACCAAGGATTCTCCTCTCCCGAAGGTAATTACTCTTCCTCCATTCCTTGTGATCTGGATAAGACCGTCACTTAAGATGCACCAGCTCTCTGTCCGTTGGTGAGCTGTGACTCAAGCTGGACCAGTGGACTCTTGCCTGGGAATTTGAGTGTAGGCCACTGTTCCTTTTCCTGCATCATGAAGACCCACATGATTGCAGGTGACTGTGGACCCTCTCATTAGGAAATGTCATTAGATTTTACAATCAGTTCAGAAAAGAATGATTGCAGGACGGAAAAGTGTTGGAGTGGAGTCTTTTTAAATGTTAGAGATGAAAAGAGACCCTCTCTGAGATGCGACTCCCCAGATCATTGGGGGCTGTCCTATTTCTTGTTTTTCCTAAGGATTTTATGCAGTTCTTCGGTTCCCTCCCGTTGTGATTACGTTAGGCAGAGTGTGGTCTGGTTCTTATGATGAAAGCCTGAACTGACTAGTATGGTTTGTTATTTCTGTTAAGATTGACTTTCTTTGGATGGACCCCTTTGACTTTCTCTTCCTATGCCTCTGGAGTATATCCCCTCCTGGGAGAGGGCTACAGCAAGGGGCAGAAAAGGCTGCCGGATTTGAATTTAGTGTAGTCTTTGGCCCAGAGTCTTTGACTCCCACCAAAGGAGCATCTGAGCCTCCACATAATCCAATTCTGTTCTTCCTGGCTAGAGGTTCTTTATCAGGACTTGAGATAAATCCATTTAGCAACAAAAAAAATGAGCCTTGACCTTCCTGGCCTCTTTGCATATATCTTGCTCTTGAAACTATAGTGGTGCTAGGTGGCCAGTTGAGGTGGAAGAATTCTGACCAAATGTGGCTGAAGATGTCACAAAATAGAACCATGATCTTAAATGATTTTACAAAACTTGATGCGATCAGGAAGGTCCATATTTTCGCTTTACATATGAATAAACTACTGCTCAGAGTCTCTGGTATGATGGGGTAAGGATAGAACTGAGGCCACTTTGTCCAATGCTCTGTGTCCTGTTTTGCTGAGGCCACATCATATATATTGATTCACTGTGGATTAAGGTTCTGTTTTAGAGATTTTAAAATCAGACTGGTTTTTGGGAAGAAATTGCTTGTTGAGGGTGCTTAGTCCCTTCCCTTACATACTGTGAATAATCCATTTATATTGTTCTAAGTACTTGCTTGCAGATGTTAGCTTGAGCTGTATAAAATTACTGTTTGGAAGGTGAAAAACTACAGAGTATTTTGTATGATGCAAGTCATACTGTTGAGAGACTGATCTCCTCCCTTGCTACTCTTCCCCTCACTAAGCCCACTGGCCCTCTCACTGTCTTCGCACAGGTGGTTCCTGCCTCAGGGCCTTTGAACTTTCTCTGGTCTCTGCCTCGATTGCCTTTCTTTCAGATAATGACTCCTGTCCTCGCTTTCTTCAGAAATTTGCTGCAAATATTACTTTCTCAAAGAGGCCTTCGTTCACTGTGCCGTCTAAAATTTCAGTCTCCTGTCCGGATCAAGTACACATGTTCTAACCTTTACTTGGCTTTACTTTTGCATGTTAAAGCCCAGCACTGTGTTATAGAGTATGTATAGCTATTATTTGTGTGTATTGTGTATCTCTATCTTACAACGTAAGTTCCAGGTGGACGGGAGTTTTAGTTTATTTTGTTCACTGTTCTGTCTCCAGCATCTAAAATAGTGCCTGACACACAGTGCGTGTTCAACAGTGTATGCGGAATAAATGAGTGTGAAGTAACAGAGAGCTGGTGGTATCCATGCGCCCAGATCTTTGAAAACACCAGGCTGGGAGTTTTCACTCTGTTTTGTCCCAAAAGAGGCATCACGAAGATCTCTATAGCTATGGGACAGAGAATGAGGGAGAGGTGGAGGAGATGAAATTGCCACTTACTTCTTTCCTGTTCAAACAGGACAATTCAGCTTTTGTCTCTCTTATATGTTGGGCTTCTGGTAAGATTTTATCAGGAAACATGAGCAGATCACAGCAGTCTGAAGCCACTGATTGCGGATAACAGGAAAAACAAATATTCACAGGGCATCGTGTAGTTGCAAACCTCAAACACTGTGATTATCAGTATTTCTTCACCACCCTACAAGGAGAGTGTGATAAGGGGGCTGTTGTTGGGAGTCAGCAGTGGAAGTCTCAAAGTCAGTGAGCTTCATGTTTGACAAATTAAAAAAAAATTGTTCTTAAAATATGAAAGTCTTTTTGTTCTAAGGAATTGTTCAAAAGCCTCTCTCCCTCGTTCCCAGGTTTATTAGTTTATATTAACTCAGTGTTGAAAATTCTTAGTGAGGGAAAAGGGGCAACAGTGTTATCCATATCGTTACTTTTTGCCTGGAAATTGACCTAAGTGCTCTGCTAGCCAGGAGTAAGAGAAGCAGGTGTGAAGAATAATAGGTCTTAGTGTGCAGTCTCCCAAATTCATTTATTTTCAACACATTTCTAAACATAGAATGACATGAAAATTGTTAAGGCCACAATATAAAGATTTTAGAAGAATCTGATGTGAAGCAAAATGGTGAATCATGCAGAGAGTAATCACGAGAGATGTCTGTCTGTATTTGTCTTCCCTGTCACCTGGTCCAGAACCCTGCCATGCAGCTGCCTAAGTCACTTGACAGGCTGGTTTCTCATCTGAGGGAATATTGGCCACAGATGTACAATCCAGGGTCATACAGCTAAATACTTGGCAGGGAGAGGATTAGAACACAGATCCTCAAGTGCCGCCTTCATCCCCTGTTTCTCCATCATGCACTGCTTTCCTCTTAGAAGTCCTTCAGAATGGCGATGCCCATTATATTTCAACATCCGACTGTGCTTTCTTAAAAATACAAACCTATAAAGCAAACGTTAGAAACTCTCGCTGACCTACCTGTATTTACAAATTCAAAGGAAACGTTCTAGCCACAATAAGCATTAGTTAAATCATTAACTCATAATTCTTAGAAGAATAATTAAGTAATACTTAACTAATCATAAATAATTCTTAGGATAGAAGAAATACCATTTATCATGCAACTGTGAACATGTAAGACTACCAGGAGAAAAACTGATGGGGACAGAAAGAAGACAGGTCTCGATGACAGTGATAGCAGGGTGAACAAAATTCTGATGAGTGACAATGAGAGCCTCCAGGTCAGGAAGGAAGAAAGGGAGGAAAAGGGCCCAGTGCTCTCACAACATGGAAAATGCAGCTGTTGTAGTGAAATGAGCTTCTCTGGGTATTGTTTGCTTGCCCTTACATTGTTTCTGTTAAACAAACGTAGTGGTTCTTAATCTATTTTGATCAAGCAGCCTTTTGGAAATCTGGCTAAAATTATAGACTTTCTTCCCAGAAAAATGCCCAAGGCACAGTGTTCTCAAAGGCAACATGCAAATGGTGTGCAGAAATAGAGCTTCCCTCATTTACCTACAATTGCATTTCATCTCCATCTCAAGTCTGCATTCTGCCTGATGGCAGGAACTTAGTCTAGCTCCTGGAGATATGCCCTCCCTTCAGTCACTTCTTCGTGATTTGGCGTTTAAAATAACAACTACGAAATCATTGGTTCCCCCCTTCTTCCTTCAGGGGTTTAATTCTAAAGTCTGGGCCCTGCTTCTTATTTTTGATGGACCCTGAGAGACATCCGGCCGACGTGTTGGGGCTCCTGGTCCTCGGTTCCTTCAGTGCTCCCTTTCCTTGCAGAGGCAGCTGCGGCTTCTTCGTGCTCCTGTGGCAGAGTCCCTGGTGCTGTTCACGGCCATATCTTTGTGTCCTATCTGATTCTCTCTCAGGGTGTGGGAAGGTAGGCCTGCTTTCCTTCATCTCTGGAACTGAGGAGACTGGGGGGCTTGTCCAGGCTCTGTCTGCCCCTCACCCCTGCTCGCTGCACGTACGTGCAGCTTGTGGCTCTCCCACTTTGTGGGTTATCCTCAAGACATAGTTTCTTTTCCAGTCCCTGGATGTGGGCAGGTGCAGGACTGCTGAAAGTCCCACCCATCTTCCAATTCCCTTTCCCCATGGCACTGTGGAGGCTCAGGACAGGACAGGAGAAATAACTTGGTCATCAAGTACTCTTTGGGGAGTTTAAGAATATGTATATGCATTTCCTTATTTAAAAATATAGTAACAGTAAATGAAAAAGTAACAACATTAATTACTGGGAATGAGTGGATGTGGAATAAAAGGGATGGGGAGGTGAATGAGACAGCCAAGTGTACATTTTTAATAATTTGGACTTTTAAACTCTATTAACAATTTGTATATTCAAAAATAAAATAAAATGAAAAGAGGTTTAAAAAGTCCAACCCTAAAATTTATATTATATAAATACTAGAGAACTAATGTTCATATTCAAGATAACTAGCGAACCGTATGCATCACTCCTTGAGGACAGACTTAAAAGCATTGATACCCTAGTGACAGTGCGTATTCCTAGCATCCAGATTTTGGTTGTAAATAAAACTGGAATTTCTTTTTTTTTTTAAAGATGTTTATTTATTTACTGGACAGAGAGAGAAAGAGAGAGAACAAGTAGGCAGAGAGGCAGACAGAGAGAAAGGGAGAAGCAGGCTCCCTGCTGAGCAGAGAGCCCGATGTGGGGCTCGATCCCAGGCCCTTAGATCATGACCTGAGCTGAAGGCAGAGGCTTTAACCCACTGAGCCACCCAGGCACCCCAAAATTGGAATTTCTTAAAGAAACTG
>JAQQSY010005876.1:0-11386 GCA_028646535.1 Procyon lotor | reverse complement strand
TGAAAAAAAATATGAATGCATCTCTTAAAGGCCAAGTTCGAATCTTGGCTCCTCTCTGAAGCTTGCCTAGTGAGCACGGCCATGTCTTGACTTCTGGGCTATCCGTACGCCTGTGGTCGATGGTCTTCCGCAGTTCTGGCCTCTGGCACGTCACATCTCCCTGAGGAAGGCTGGAGGCAACATCGAAGGCAGGCACTGGGACCTTATCTAGCGCACAGGAAAATGCTGAGCACAAAGTCAACATGCTTGGTAGCGCCTAGATGTGGCTTCCTTCTCTCTCTCTATCTTTCCTTTTTGGTGCATAATTATCTCAGGCTACTGCTGCAGAGTTCCACTGACTTTTCAAAGATCAGTGTGACTAGGAGCCAACAAAGTTGAGTTTTTAGACAAAAGCAGATTTTCCTAAACTAAATGGAGTGTTTTGATCAGCTAAGTTGGTGGATGACTGATTCCACCAAACAAAGGGCGGCCACACAGAATGACGCACACACTCTCATGGGACAGAAGGGGAGTCGGGGCTTAGGTGGTGACAGAGGTCTGTGGCCGGGCAGGATGGGAGCCAGGGAAATACATACCCCGGTCTCGTACCCCATCAGTGCCTTCTGTTGACTAGACCCAGTAGGAAAACCTATTGGTGCAGTTCACACAGGTCAATGTCCTGTGTGAACTGTCCAACTCGGAAAGTGATCTCTCCCACTTTGCGCGCTACACCACTGATCTGTACCGCTGACATGGCAAGTTGCCTGACGCCTGCTTCGGACTGACATGCTGTCCTCTAGCCCCTGCTAACTCTCCGGCCTCACCCCTCCCTGGCCCCATCGCCTGGGCTTTGCTGGAGCCTCTTCAAGTGCCTTGAGCTGGTTGGGGAATTTCATTGCTCTGTTCTTGCCCTGTTTCCTCCCTTCCTCCCTGCCACTCCCCCACCCCTTCCTGCTGTTCCTTCCTCCTCCGTCCTAATTCACCTGCCAGAAAACCCTTTTGAAGTGCGCAGCTCAGTGGTTTTTTTTATTATATTTCCAGAGTTGTACCAGCCATCCCCCTAATCAACTGTAGAGCCTTTTCATTTCCCCCCCAGAAACCCTGTACCCATTAGTGGTGACTCCGCAACTCCCTCCCCCACCCCACCTCGGTGGACAACCACCAGTCCACTTCTGTCTCTAAAGACTTGTCCCTTGTGGGTGTGTCACCTACGCGGAATCCTACCTGGTGTGATCTTTTGTGCCTGGCTTCTTTCATTTACATTAATGACCTCGAGGCTCGTGTCAATTGCAGTGTGTCAGCCTCCTTTTCATGGCTGAATAATATTCTATTGCATGGAAATACCCTGTTTTATCAGTCGGTGGATATAGGGTTTGTTCCTGATATTTGGCTATTATGGATAATGCTATGGACACTGATGCACCAGTTTTTGTATGAATATATGTTTTTATGAAGATTTTATCTATTTATCTATTTGAGAGAGAAAGAGAGAGCACAAGCAGGGAGGAGAGGGAGAAGCAGACTCCCCACTGAGCAGGGAGCCTGACATGGGACTTGATCCCAGGACCCTGAGATCATGACCTAAGCCGAAGGCAGACGCTTAACTGACGGAGCCTGGTGCCCCTGACTATATGTTTTTTAAATAATTTTTTGAAAGATTTAATTTATTTATCTGAGAGAGAGAGAGAGAGAGCATGAGCAGGGGGAGGGGCAGAGGGAGAAGCAGACTCCCCGCTGAGCACGGAGTCCGATGTGGGGCTCAATCCTGGAACTCCAGGATCATGATCTGAGCTGAAGGTAGAAGATCAACCAACTGAGCCACCCGGGTGCCCTGATATATGGTTTTTTAAAATAATTTTTTGAAAGATTTTATTATTTGAGAGAGAGAGACAGACAGAGCACGATCAGGGGGAGGGGCAAAGGGAGAGGGAGAAGCAGACTCCCCGCTGAGCAGGGAGCCTGACACAGGGCTCAATGCTAGGACCCTGAGATCATGACCTGAGCCCAAGGCAGACACCGAACTGACCTGACTCATCTGGTGCCCCTGTAAGAATATATGTTTTTCGATTCTCGGGGGTATGTGCTATTTTTTCTGCCCTTCCTAGAATGCCTCATCTTATCCTGGCTAATTCCCTAGCATCCCTCAGTCCTCCACAGGAGTCTGCCTCTTTCTCTGAAGAGCCCTGACTCCCCCTTTCCCTCATGGGCTCCCATAGTTCATGTTTATCCAGACTGCTCTTCACAGAACAATGTCATTGATATCAAGTTCATCTCTTCCTCTTGACTTCTGAGTCCCTTAAAGGGCAGGAACTATGTCATTGGATTCGTAACACCTGGCATGTTTCTTGTTACGTTCGGCAGTGAATGAATGAATGAATGGGAGCAGAGACTGTCCTACAAGCCTGCCTTGACTATGGATCTGTGAAATGAACAGATGAATGTCCTGGTCCTGATTTGGAGGAGCAAAAAGGCAGGGTGGTTCTACATTCTCTTTTTTAATCACAGAAGATGCTTATGTCTGAAGACAGAAATGGGGGTGTGTGCGTACCAATGTTCGTTTAGGGAAGGCTGCTGTGTGGACAGGGCTTTGGCTGGGGTGGGGGTGGGCACTAAATCTAGCTTCTGGGGCCCATTCCTCCAAATCCGAGCTCTGTATCTAGCAGCTCTCTTCCATCTCCATCCCCCTCCACCTCCCGACATTCGACATTTGGGGCTGGCTGTGCACAGGCTCAAGGCACTGACGTCATCCCCAGCAGCTGTCTGCACGTGCCTACTGACCGAAATACCAATCTTTATTTCTGCAGGTTGGTGAAAACCCTGTGTCCTTGGAGAAAGCTGGTTCCCGTTTTCCTGAGGGGGAGCCCGGAGCTTGAAAGGCCGCGGTTGGCACTTCGAGAAGGAAGTGGAGAGGAGCCTAGAGCAATAGTAGCAACGCCGCCGAAAAGGGACTGGGGAAGCCCTTTGCATATCCAGCTGCAGAAACAGACGCCCTAATGCTATTTACATACAGCTCTATATATAAGAAAAGAAAATACGAATATTACTACTCAGTGCATGTCTTGTCGAGGACACAGTCCCCTCCCTTTTCTGCACCTTCCCATGTGGACTTTGATACTTCTGTGTCTGGGGCACTGGAAGAGAGATGCCTACCGTGTACCTAGAAAATTTGCAAAGACTGGTGGGAATGAGGCCCGGGGTTGACCAACCACCTGGGGAGGGATGCTGGTGGAGTAAGTGGTGAAATTGCAAAAGGCAAAATAGAAGGAAAACAAAAGAAAGCAAGGAGGGTGATGGGCAGTCTGGGATTCCTTCATTTCTAAGAGTCTTGACAAGTCCTAGTCTCTCTGTACCTGTGTAGGTCGGTAGCCAGTCCCACTGTCACATCAAGACAAACGGGATTTTTTTTTTCCTACCAGTCTGGTGTCTCTGGTGCTTCACTTAAATTTTGCTGGTGCTGTGTTCTTGCCGGTGGTGCCCCCACCGCGTTCTGTTGCCAGACTGCAAGGCCAGGGGACAGGAGAGAGTTCTATTTTGCTGTTTCAAATTCTTTTTTTAAAGGGACAAGTCGCAAAAGTGCCACTTGAGAGTCTCTACTTTTTATGGGGATGAAAAATCCAGAGGTGTTTTGGAGCAAACCTCGGGGTCTGGGAGGGATGAAGGGAGGGGAGGGTCTCGAGCGCTTGCTGGTTACCGAGGTGGAAAGCTTACCTCATATGTGACTTGTCTGCTATATCCTCTACCCCCGAGAAAGTATCCTGGGAGTTCAGCCCACGGCCTCCCCCACTCCCCAAGGGGATTTCAGGGCTTAGGTTTTATGGATTAAAGAGCCAAGAAATGGCTACGTTCTGGTCAAGGGTGATTTATAAGCAAGAGGCACTGGGGGATGGGGGGGCGGGTCATTTAAATGAAATGCACCAGCATCTCACTGACTGACAGAGGGTCTGATTTTTTTGTTTTTCCCCAGGATGAGCTACTATTTTCAGAAGTTTCTAGAAGGGCTAAAAAAAAAAAAAGATGTGTGCTGGGCTAAGACTTGGCTGCAAAGACTCTTCAGGGAGCAATGATTGTTTTCCACTTTTATTTTTTAAAAAATGTAAAAAAAACCCACAAAAAACACCCCAGGTATTCCTCCTCTGTCCTGGATCTCACACAGCGCCGTGGGCAAAGCTGAGATGGTGGGGCACCAGGCTGCAGGGTCAACTGTCATTCTGCAGGCCACCACCCAGTCCCTGTGGACAGGGGGTCCACTAGGGCTGATTAGGAGACACCCTTGCAGTTCTAAGAAGCCAGCAGAGGGACCAGCCGTTGTTGAGGTTGACATGGGGCTGAATTATTCCCCATAGGCTTTGTTGAAAATTACCAGGTCCTTTAGAATGCAGGACCTTTTAGTGCTATTGCAAGCTGGGAGCTGTCTTTCTTTCTTTTATCCATGCCTTATGTTTTCCTAAATAGACCTTTAAAGACAAATGTAACCCAAAGCTGCTGAAGGTGAGGGCAGCCCCCCACCCCCACTCCCAGACAGCTTGTTGATGGAGAACTTGCTTCCTTTCATTCCGGGGCCCTCCCCCCAGTTATGTTTGCAGGGGATGGGTGTGTAGGCAGGGTCAGCAGGGAGCAGCAGGCGACATCCCCAGCAAGCCGAGAACTTAGAGAAGGCAAATTAATTAGAATGATATGAAACACAGTCCCTGCCTCTGTGTCGTCCCTTTCCGAGCCAGATGCTAGAGTCTTTCCAGCTCAGCCTATTTTTCTGGGGAGGGGGTTTTCGTTACTATAATGGTATGTGATCACAGCTCTCTGCTGCCTTAAGGCTACACCTTCAACATGGCAGTGGGGCCCTGCTGACCATCTAGACACAGAGGAGAGGGGAAAGGTCAAAGAATCCCTTTCTCAGCCCTGACTTGCCTTCCAGCTTCTTACATTTCCACGGGAGGATCCAAACTCCAAACGCCTGGGTTGGCGTTTGGGGCAATTTTGATTTCAATGAAGCCACACGCTGAGAACTGGGCACCCTTGACCTCTCGATGGAGCTTTATGGCCAAGTCCCTTGTACATATTCTCTTGTATTAATAGAAACCGTGTATTTATCTAATCCCGGCTTTTTCTTGCACATCATTAATTTGAGTGCACTTCTCGACTGCCCCGATTTTTGACAAGGGGTTGTTTTTAATGCTTGTTTTTATATGAGATTTGACTTCTTGATGGACATTTGTATTAGGAAATTGAAGCATGATATATATGTATATATTGTCTCCACCGTCTCTGAGGCTGCATTACTTGGATTGCATGAGATAGTGGGGTGGTGTTTTTTTTTTAAATATTTCCACAGTGTGCAAAGTGCTGGCACCATCCCTCCCTCTCTCCCCCGCTTTTCTCCGGCTGCCAAGGAGTCATTGATTTTGATTAGCTTCACTGCAGAGCGTCTGTGAAGAGAGGGAGAGGGAGGGAGGCTTTGAAATAAATTTTAAAAAAGGCCTCATATCGGGTTTCAGCAGACAGCAGAGTGTGTGTGTGTGTGTGTGTGTGTGTGTGTGTGTGTGCGTGTGTGCATGCGGCTCTTGTGTGCATGTCCGTGCAAAGCAGAGGGAGGCTTCTGAGATCATTGTTTAGGTAGCTTGCTGCATAATGAGGTGAGGAGCAAACAGAAGGGCCTCCTTCCTGATGGTGCTGGTTGCTTTCAGAGGGTGGGGGACCAGGAGCCACAGGGATTGGAGCCTCCTGGGACTTCAACGTTCCCATTCCAAATTAGATCTAATCCCTTCCCCATAAGCGAGTAAGATCCCTTTACCCCATTTAAAATTTGGGGTTCCATTTTACGGTCCTTCTGGCACAGATGTAGCTGGAATAACAGGTTTTTTGGGGGGAAGCCCCTTTCCCCTCTCTGGCTGCTGTCCATGGTCCTGGGCCATTAGCATCTCCTAGAAACCAGTTCCCATTTTGTTTTCCTCTCTTTCTTTGGGCTACTGGAGATTTCTTTTCCACTTCTTCCAGTGGTCTCATTTAAGAAATTTCTTTCAATTTTGATGGGAAAAAAATGGTGATTTAAATAATATTGTCACAGAACAATGTGACTTTGGTTTCACAAGCTGAGCTCTTACTGTTACCATGTTTCCGACTGATAAAATATCACTTCCCCTAGTTGGGAAATTGGGGGAGTCCACCTCTGTGATCCTGCACAAGTATCTTTTGGGGACACTGGTTTGCCAATGTGGACTTTTTGAGTGGCCCCCTAGTTTCAGAAGCTGCAGTGATCAGAACACAGGTTTTGTTCGTCGTTGATACCAGTTCCTTTTCTGAATCTTTCCTTAAGTCAGCCTAAGCCAAGCAGAGTCAGAAGCTGCTTGGGGGTGAAGAGGGACAGGCTAGACACCCCGGCCTAGTCCCATAGTGATGGAGGATGTTGATGTCAAAAGTGTCATTTTAAAGCTTACACCAAAAGTTTTTTTTTTAAATACTAATTTGTTCATTTAATACCTATTTATTGAGCACCTACAATGTGCCAGTTTGTAAAATTCCCCCATGGGAAGAAACTTACGTATGGAGCACAGAGGGGCAGCCCTGCTTGGAACCCGATGATGCTAACTGTCCCTTTCTAGTCTGGTTCACGGTCTTTAACAGCTTTGTCAGGTCATCCCTATGACCCCAAGCCTTGCCGGCAGATTGATCTGTAGTATTTATATTTACTGAGCACCACACTATCGTGAAGGCAATTCAAAAGCCCAAGATCTCAACTCACTCCCAGCATGAACAGACTGGTTCTTGCTGCTTCACATGGTAAAGAAAGCCACCATCTACAGCGTGCTCACCACCCCTGAGCTCTGTGCTGAGTGCTTTACACGTTCCCCTCAGTTATTCCTCATACTCATTCTGGAAGACAGTAGTTATTATTTCCATTGTATAGTTGAGGAAGCTGAGACTCAGTTTGGCAACTTAGCCTAAGGCTGCACACACAGAGTTAAGTGGCCCAGCTAGGATTCGAACTCCGGTTTGTGTGACCACCTCCCCCCAAACTCTTGAGCTAACTGCCCTGCTACACTGGATTCCCTCCTGAGCTGCTCCAGGGCATTGCTAGTTCAAGGACAAGCACAGCCTGGAGCCCAGCAGGGAGTAAGGAAGCCTGATTTAGATCCACTGTAAGGAGTGTTGCATTTGGAGACACTCTAGGACAGGCTGGATCGTTTAGTTGGGAATTTTATGTATTTGTTCCCTGCCATTTGTGTCCTTAATTTCTAGAAGATCCCTGGAAAGAGCATCTAGTTTGCAAACAGGGCTTGTTCAACTTACTTGCTAGGACATGGGAAGCTTTTCTTATACCTCTCTCCTGTCCCCTCCCTGACCTGAACCTTAAGTCTTTTGCACTATAAGTGCCCAAGAGCCCATGTGTGTATGTGGCAGAGATGGTTGTAGGGGTGTCTGGAACCTCAGTGAGGCCTCTGGCTCAGCCAGAGAGGCAATAAGCTTGGGAACATTCCGTTCTGGGTTCTAACCTTGCTGGTTTGTTGTGCTCTTTTGTAAGAGGAGTTTCATACCTTGGAGACGCTTTGTACATATTTGTAATGACTTTATTAAAAAACTGGTTGTGTGCTTCCAGCCAAAGGCCTTTGTGTTTTCATTTCCTTTTGAAAGGTTGGTCCCCAAAGATCATGGGAGGATCTGGCTGTGCACCCCAATCTTCCCTGGGACAGAAGGCCACACACTCACTTCCTTTCTTATTTCTGAGAACTCCCCAAGGGGAGGACTGGCCCGAACAGTACCTTTGGGTTGGCCAAGAGGTTGAGGGAACTTGCCTGACAGTTCAAGATCAGTGCCCAGAACAGAACCATCACTTATGCATGGTGCCTGGCAGATAAGCTAATGGCTGTGCAGGGCCATGTCTCCAACTATGGGCGCATGGCTCTCTCTTTCCTCTACATTCACCTGGTCTAAGATGCTCTGAGCAATCAAGTTGTAGTCTTTTCCTAAGAGTGGTGGGCTAAGAACAGGGTGCTTTTCTAGATAATAGATGCTTTCTTTTCCCCTGGGGAACCCCCCCTTCCCACACTCAGTCCATGTGACTTAGAGGTGTTGGCCAGGTGTCGGCCACAGCAGAGCTTAACACCTGATGCAGGCCTGGCCAGCAAGGTTCCAAGTCCCAAAGGCCAAAGGGATTGGTTTGGGGACAAACTAACGAGTCAACCTCAGGACTCCTGGTGGAGCTTTGGGGATGCAGAAACTCTTTGCTAGGGTTGCTAAGCCGGTGGAACATAAGCACAAAGCTTTTGGAGGCCTTCTTACTGCCACATGGGATGTGACTGCCTGGAAATCAAACCGTCTCAGAGGAAAAGACAATTGATGGGGGGAAAGACATGATTCTAACATCACCGGGGCCCCCGAATCCAGCTATACTCATGCTGTCACACGAATCAAATAAAGTCGGCCTCTTACTTAAGCCATGTTGAGTTGGTTTGCAAATAATTGCAGCCAAAAAGTTCGGCCTGATGATTTTTTTTTTTTTTTAAGATTTTATTCATTTGACAGAAAGAGATCACAAGTAGGCAGAACAGAGAGCCCAATGCGGGGCTCCATCCCAGGACCCTGAGATCATGATCTGAGCCGAAGGCAGAGGCTTTAAGCCACTGAGCCACCCAGGCGCCCCCTGATGTTTTTGTGACTGGTTTCATAATGACTGTCACCTAATGCTATTAATTTACATTTTAAAAATACCCATCATAAACCGGCACCCAGGCAAACCCATCCTGAATCATCGGGTCTGTCCTCTGGTTAACCACTGTGGTGGGCCCTGAGGGTCCCCTGCTCAGATCCCTTCTGACCCTTTCTACCTGTTCAGCTTCCCCATCTTGCGCCTTCGTGTGCTTTGTGGCACGAGGCACCTTCAGAGACCCGTGGCCTCCTCCACGAGCAACCCACACCCAAGGACTGACAGTGTTTTGAGTAAAAAACCTCTCAGGGTGGGGCAAACTCTGAAATGCAGCTGATGCTGTAGAGCTCGGAGGGGCCGCATGGAGCCAGGACTTCTCTGAAAGTCACCCTCTTGTTTGGTTTCTTCCCCCTCCCTTACTGGTTTCTCTGGGGAGCGCTTCCTTAATAAAGCACATGCAACTCAATGGATCATATTTAGGGGGGGTGGGAACCAACAGCAGACGACCCCCCACTGCATGAAGTGCTTCTCGGCTTTTCTCCTCCAACAGTGCCACACGGCTTCAAGAGGTGAACAGAGACTTGAGACCACGAACCCAAGTTTCATCGGCAGATGATATTTATTGCAGAAGGGAACTTAAGGGAACATTAAAAACACCAAAGGCAGCTCTGTTCAGCCCAGAGCAAAATTACTAAGAGATCCCAGGACTCGCTTTACATGTCCTCTTTCCAAACCAAAGTCTTAGGTGCGTGGTGCCTCCAAGCGTCTCTCACATTTTCCTCTTATGAAGGTAATGAGCCTGTTGCATCCAGGTCCAAAGCTTGCCTTTTTATTCTCACATTTATTATGCCCAAGATCTTTTACATTAAGAGGGCCATCTCTAAGAGTTTCAGGAACTTGAGTCAGTGAATCATAAAATATTAAGAGCAGGATACTCCAATCCAATATGTGATTAATCCTGCTTATAACAAAGGAGTTGCAGAGCCAGGCTGGGCAATGGAGAACGTTCTTCTTTCCAATGACAACCTTGGCTGCTTTTACCCTCATGGTGGGGAACCTATGCAGCCTGATGGTTGGGAGACTCTTCACCGGCCGCTGTTCCTCCTTAGGGCCGAAGTTCCTCCCGTCCAAAAGAAAACCTCCAGACGGAACTCTCCCCCAGAGGGTAGGGAATATTCAAATAAGTAAAATCCTAAACTAAATCATCTCACCTGCTCCCAAGTATCCTTCACATGTGACACTGTTTATAACGTCAAAGGCATGGCTCATTATTTGAAGACTGAGATGTGTGGCCTTCTCTTTTTTTTTTGGTGGCACGAGTGAAACTGGCAAAACCACGGGTGGCTTCCCCACTATTCTACAATTGTTAGTTTTCCTGGCTCCAGCGGATTAACACACAAAGGTTCCTCATCCTGGAGCTGGCTATGAGGACGTGGCTTCCCAAAGTCATGCAGAGTTAGGAGTCAGAATTCTGCCTTATCCACTCTGTCGCAAGCTAGCACGTTAATAAATCTTCCCCAGCGCCGATTTCTTGTGTCCCTTTGATGGCATCTGCAGGCAGGGTGATCTTTCTGATAAAAACCAGCCACAGAAGTTCCTGTTGCTTTCCCTTTGGTTCTTTCTCGAGGGGGGACCAGAGTAGCCGCATCCACCCAGCCCCCTTTCCCTCCGCTTCCCCTTCCGACTTGATTATCCAGGCAAGTGGGATTGTAACATCGCAGCCATTGCCATAGTAACAGAGCTTGAAAGATGCCATGCTGCCCTGGAAGGGATGTCTTGCTGGGTACCAGGAGAGAGCCAGGGATGTCAGGCACAGGAAAAGGTCCTGGCTTGCTAGCACGCGGGGGCAAATGTCCTGAAACTCATAGGGATAGGGTGGGCTTGTTATTACTGGCTGAGAGTGAGATGGCAGCAAGGCTCCCACCATTCCTGCCGGGGCTTTGTTGCTAATCTCCCAAGCCACGAGACTGATTTCTCTGTAACGCCACTGGCGCCAGCCATTGTGCTGAGGTTGACGGTGACTGAATAGAGTGGGGAGAAGGTTAGGGCAGGCAAGATTCCAGAAGCTTCTGAGTGATCACCTGTGCCGTCTTCTCCTACATGCAAAGCAGGGAGGGTCGCACAGGTGGAGAAGCTGTTTTGTTACAGAGATCAGCCTCTCTGCTATAAAGATTACAGAGACCCTGACCGGGACTGAACTCTACGCCACCACCCAGGCTTGGGGAAAAATCCATAACGTGGATCGTTCATTTCGCTCGCGAGGCCACCAGGGGAGACGGCGATGGCCACAGGCACTGTTGACAGGCTGAGACTTAAGTGAGGGGCGGGATGAGAACAGAAGGAGGAGGAGAGAAAGAAGGACAGGTGTGGAGACCTAGTGATATCTGCATCGGGACCAAAGCTGGTCGTTTTTGATGCCCAAGTGCAATGGAACATCCCAGTCAGAGCCCAGCAAAATGGCAATTTTAAAGACCAACTCTTTCCACGAATCCAGCCACAGCTAGATTTCCAGAGCCAGTGCTCACCGTTGGCATCCTCCCTGGGGCCCAAACCAAATGTGCCACGCACCTGGGCCACGGATAGGCATCGAAATCACCCCTCGTGCTTCTAAAAAGCCATGTCTGGGCCCCACACCTACAGGGTCTGAGCAGTGGGTGAGCATGGTGGCTGAGAGTCTGAAGCCAGACAGGTCCATCCTTGCTAGCTGGGTGACCCTGGGAAAGTGACCACATAAAGCTCTGTGCTTCAGTTTCCTCACCTGTCAGACAG
>JAQQSY010005875.1:0-11386 GCA_028646535.1 Procyon lotor | reverse complement strand
CACATGATATATATACAATGGAATACTATGCAGCCATCAAGAGAAACGAAATCTGGCCACTTGCAACAACGTGGATGGAACTGGAGGGTATTATGCTAAGCGAAATAAGTCAGTCAGAGAAAGACAATTATCACATGATCTCTCTGATATGAAGAATTTGAGAGGCAAGGAGGGAGTTTGGGGGGGGTGGGGGAGAGAAATGAAACAGGAAGGGATGGGGAGGGAGACAAACTATAAGAGACTCCTAGACTCACGAGGAGTGAGCCCCCCCCCTAGGCTGGGAGGCGGGGGGGTCGGGATGGGGTGGCTGGGTTGTGGACATTGGGGAGGGTATGTGCTGTTAAGTGCTGTGAAATGTGTAAGCCAGACGATTCACAGACATGTACCCTGGGGCAAATAATACATTATATATTAATAAAAATTAATTTAAAAAAAAACACTACAGTAATCATCCTTTTACTTTTATGTAAAATCCTTAGTTTAAATTCCTGAAGTAGGATTCTGGCCAAAAAATATTTTTGCTTATCAGTATGTATGTCTGTTAGTTTGTTATTCTTCTCATGATGGATGCTGCCAAATTAATTACAAGAAACACTGCATTAATTTACATTACATTATATATACATTACATATACATATATTACAATGAGTGCAATCACCTTCATCTCTAACACACCTGCTATTTTGCCATCCCACAATTATAAAAGTTATTTCGTTGGTGTCTTAAATATAATTTTATTCATAAATAACAATGTTGACCATTGTTTAATGTTTCCATATTAAAACTATCTTGGGGTGCCTGGAAGTCTCAGTCAGTTAAGTGTTTGACACTTGATCTCAGCTCTGGTCCTGATCTCAGAGTTGTGAGTTCAACCCCCATGTTGGGCTCCACATCCATGAAGCCTACTTAAAACAAAAAAACAAACAAACAAACAAACAAAAACATAACTGTCTCCTACCGGGTGAATTTTCCATACTTAAATTGGAAATCTCGATTGATGCTCATTAGTTTGAATAATAAATATATTTCCCATACATGCTGAGAATATTTTCCAACTTGTTTATTTTTACTTTTGATCAGTATTTTGCTTATTTTTTTATATACTCTCATGATTTGTGCATCAGCTAGAGATACCTTGCAATGCCCATACTCTCATACTTGAAAGATCCCTAAAAAAAAATAGTGAGGATTAAATAATGTAACAGGTAATTTGAGAAATGCTGATGCAATAAAATTGAGACAATATCAAACTGAAGAAGGACAAATCTACTATCTCTCCTGAGAAGAAACAGTATCTAAGATAAGTTGGTAGAAAATGCAGGTCCTGTCAGCACTCTGCAAAGGTTTACACTTCAGAACAAGGTGGATAGAGTAAGCAGAAAGCCAAAGGTCACAATAGCGAATTTCAAAGGAGCAGCAAAAGGAAGCCTCAGAAATAAGCCACACTCACTGGTTTGCCAAAGACTCTCCTCATTATTTCACTGGCCATCAATAAGATTTGCTCATGTTCAATATTTCAACCTCAGGTGGCTGATTAGGAAGGGATGTGGAAGTCAGAAGTTTGAATTTGTGCAAGAAATTACATTTAAAAAAAAAAAGCTGGTTTTTGGCCTCTTTCTCTCCCTTCTTATAAGTTTGTTGGTTTGTTTGTTTGTTTGTTTCTCTCCCTCTCTGCCTCTCCCACTTGTGCATCTCTCTTTCTCTAAAATAAATAAAATAAAATCTTTTTTTAAATTATTTTATTTATTTTACAGAAAGAGATCACACGTAGGCAGAGAGGCAGGCAGAGAGAGAGGAGGAAGCAGGCTCCAAGCTGAGCAGAGAGCCGGATGTGGAGCTTGATCCCAGGACCCTGAGAACGTGACCTGAGCCAAAGGCAGAGGCTTTAACCCACTGAGCCACCCAGGTGCCCCATAAAATAAGTAAATAAAATCTTTAAAAAAAAAACTGTACTACTTTTATGGGTTTTAATATTTTTTATTTCATTTAACATTTTGAATATTATTTCAACAATTTGTTTTATAAATGATAACTGACATTTTTATTGAATTAACTATGGGTTCCAACATCATCACCTTATCTCATTTATCTTCATTGTTTTATAATCAACATGCATTTTTTTTGTTGTTCATTTTATTTTAGAGGCAGTAGGGACAGAGGGAGAGGGAGAGAGAGAATCTTGAAACCTGATGCCTGCAGGGCTTGATTTCACAACCCTGAGATCATGACCTGAGCTGGAATCAAGAGTTGGACACTTGGGGTGCCTGGGTGGCTCAGTGGGTTAAGCCTCTGCCTTCAGCTCAGGTCATGATCTCAGAGTCCTGGGATTGAGCCCCACATTGGGCTCTCTGCTCAGTGGGGAGCCTGCTTCCCCCTCTCTCTCTGCCTACTTGTGGTCTCTCTCTGTCTGTTAAATAAATAAAATCTTTAAAAAAAAAAAGTTGGACACTAACCAACTGAGCCACCAGGGCACCCAACATACATTATTTTCATAATCAGAGAAAGTAATAATTTTTTTTTAAGATTTTATTTATTTGACAGAGAGAAACACAGCGAGAGAGGGAGCACAAACAGAGGGAATGGTAGCGGGAGAAGCAGGCCTCACACTGAGCAGGGAGCCCGATTCGGGGCTCGATCCCAGAACCCCGGAATCATGACCTGAGCTGAAGGCAGACACTTAACACCCCGAAAGTAATAAATTTTAATAAATTTAAATAAGAAAATAATATTGCTTATAATCAAATCAAATCAATTTTTTTCTTTATAATTTATTTTTCTCATTTAGAGTAAGATAGGAACTGATTAATTCTTAATCATGATTTCTGAGAGACTTCAATCATTTTATATTCTATTCAAATCTTGAATAACCATTATTCTACATTTCTCTCCACTTCAGAACATAAGGTCTATGAAAGCAGGGATTTTGTATCTTTTGTTCAATGCCATATCCCTGCTCCTAGTGCTTAAAACAGACCAGCAGGAAGAGTTTAATATATATTGGTTGAATTAATAATTAGGTAAATAATTTAATGAATTACTTATTTGCTAATGAGTTTCTCCAAACCTGTATTTCTTTATTTTTTTCTAGTGTTTTAAATTGCCTTCTAAAATTCAATTATTAAATTTTAACATCATTTGTTTATAATTATAATTATAATCTCTATTGGTTCCACTAAAATAATAGTCTAGGAACATGCCAGTATGACTGCATTCTAATTATTGTGCTCATATATTATGTTTTTATATGTTTAGGCTGAGATCTATTTGAACTAATCTTTTTCAGAACAGTTTTTGATAGCTTTATAATCGGATAAATGTAATACTCATTTAACTGTGTTGGACAAAAATTATTTTGTGACTATATGTTAATAAAAAATTATTAAAAAAGAAAAACTTAAGACATTATATGTTATACATTAACAAAAATGATATAAAAATTATTTTGTGACTTACATTTGATTCACATCTATTAATTCACTTGTGGGGATCAATTATTTTAGGCTGTCCTCTGCACAGTTCACATTCAGGGATCCCAAGAGCCTGCATTACTGGTGCTAAGGAGGAAGGAATGACAGTTTAGAAAAGAACTGAAGTTCAATCAGCCAAGTGGTCCTTCGATCCAAGACTCCCTCACACACCACTGGTATGTTAGAACTAGAAATGGTTGCTAAAAACAGAACTTTCACAGGGCGCCTGGCTCAGTGGGTTAAAGCCTCTGTCTTCAGCTCGGGTCATGATCTCGGGGTCCTGGGATCAAGCCCCACATCAGGCTCTCTGCTCAGCGGGGAGCCTGCTTCCCTCTCTCTGCCTGCCTTTCTGCCTACTTGTGATCTCTCTGTCAAATGAATAAATAAAATCTTTAAAAAACAAAAAACAAAACAAAACAAAAAAAAAAAACAGAACTTTCACATGGCCAGGAAGAGAGAGTTAAACTGAATATCTGAAACTCAAAGGGAGGACAGAAATGGGAGGAAAAACGATGGATTAAAAAACTGAAAGCCAGAAGTAAAAGATCTCAAAATAATGAATGAGAAAAGTCTTCAACTCTTTGAAGAGACCTCAACATTTCAACAAAAAGGGGAAGATCCAAAGGATACAAACATAGTGATCCAAGGGGTACCTGTACCCCACTGTTTATAGCAGCAATGTCCACAATAGCCAAATAGCCCAGATGTCCATCAATATATGAATGGATGAAGAAGAGGTTGTGTACACACACACACACACACACACACACACACACACACACACACACAGAGGAATATCTTGCCATTTGCAATTACATGGATGGAACTTAGAGGATATTATGCTAAGTGAACTAAATCAGAGAAAGACAAATATCATATGATCTCATTTATGTGAAACTGAAACAAAACAGATGACCATACCATCAGGGATAGAAGAATAAAATAAGATGAAATCAGAGAGGGAGACACACCAAAAGAGACTCCTAACTACGGGGAACCAGGGTTGCTGGAGGAGAGGTAGGTGGAGGGATAGGGTAACTGGCTGATGGGCATTAAGGAGGGCACTTGATGTAATGAGCACTGGGTGTTATATGCAACTAACAAATCACTAAATTCTACCTCTGAAACTAATAATACACTATATGTTAGTTGATTTTAAATTTTTAAAAAAAGATGTTAGTTGAAAAAGGCTTTCTAAAAAAAAAAAAACAAGAAGGGAGGGAATATGGGAGGGAGGAAGGAAGACTTTATTTCCTTAATATTTTCTGTTCAGAAATATTATGTTCAGTGTAGGAAATTTGAAAATAAAAAAATATGAAAAGGAAAATACAATTAATCCATAATATGACAAGTGAAGAATAATAATTTCTACCTTCTAATATATTATCTTGTGGCCAAAAGAAATCAGGTCTATTTATGCTTATATTTTCATAAATATGCTTCCACCCCTCCCCATTCATTTCCTGGATATAATACATTCATCTTTTTCTTTCACCTTTTTTTTCAAACACAGTAGAGATAGATTTCATTGTTTTAATGCAAACTGATAGCGTTTTACGGGTGTCAAGTTTTTTACACTTAGTTATTACATATCTGTTGCTGTTCAACAATTTTTCTCAAAACCTAGCAGCTATCTATCCCAGTTTCTCCGGGGCAGGCATTGGGAAATGGTTTACCTGAACGCTTCCGGTTAAGGGTCTCTGACAAAGTTCTAATCATGGTGTTGACCAGGGATTTCATCATGTATATGCTCAAGTGGGGAAAACCTACAACCAAGACCCCTCACTCAAGATCCCTTGTTTTTGGCTGGCCTTGGGTCTTTTCTGGCTCTTGTTGCTAAGAGATTGAATATAAAAATGAACAGTACTAGAATATATTTATAAAAATAGAGCTCTAGGGGCGCCTGGGTGGCTCAGTGGGTTGAAGCCTCTGCCTTCGGCTCAGGTCATGATCTCGGCCGTCCTGGGATCGAGCCCCGCCTCGGGCTCTCTGCTTCCTTTTCTCTCTGCCTGCCTCTCTGCCTACTTGCAATCTCTCCTCTCTGTCAAATAAATAAATATAATCTTTTTTTTTTAAATAAATAAATAATAAAAATAGAGCTCTAACCCACAATCTGCAGCAACCTGCCCAGGAAACCAACCTCTTAAAACAGTAACCAGCCCAGGAAGGCAGCCTGTTGTAAATCAGACTTGCAGGAAGTCAGATTACTATCTGTAATAACAGTGCAGGAGGCCTAACAGTAATTTCTGTGACAATGAGCCCCAAATTGCCAGGACTTGATTAATAACTACAGATTCCCAAATTTTGCTCCTGCTTTAAACTTAGCACCAGTGTGGGACCAACCAGAGAAAGTAAACTATTGACCCCTAACTAATCAACCAGGTTGCCCCGTCTGGGTAGCCACTTCCATTTTCCCCATGTCAATAGACTCCGATCAGCGCAAACCTGAAGCCTTCTCTTTTTTCTACCATAAAGCTTTCCCACTCTTTGACCTGCTTTTGAATCTTTGACCAAACGAAAATGACAGTGGCTGACTTCCTTGTCTGCTACAGCTTGGAACAAATACCTTTTGTTCTCATTTAGTTAGTCTTCCTTTATTTCCACAGTTAATTGGGGAGGCCCCAGTGAAACCAGTCTGCACCTCCCGTTGCTGTGGATCCTGGCCTTGAACAAGGTGTGATACCCACAGATACCCTGTGCCCCCTCTGCTCCCGGCTTGTTCAGCCCATGAAGACGTGGTAAGTCAGCCCTGGGTCCGAATCTGCTCTCTTTACAATGACTTCTGTGGCTGTCTAGTCTAAGTTTGGTAGCTAAGTATGGTTATCCACTCCCATTTGTTTGGGATTCTCGGTGGAATCCAGCCATTCCTTTCATTCCTTTTTGCCATCTTCTGTGTTACTATGTCATGTCGGGCTGTTGTAAAAAAGAGATTCATACAGAACACAAGCATAGGCCCTGTGAGCCTCTTGCTCAAGCTGACCTCACAGACTGGCGAGTTCCCAATGGCTCATATCCACTTAGACAAACTTTGCTGTGGGTCACCAGTTAAGCTGGATGAGGTTCTCCTTCCTTCTTAATTTTGTGTCCTATGAGGTTGGCTTTGATCCAGAGACAGCAGACAGCCCCACCTGCAGGGGAGCACAGACTGTCAGGTCTTGGTTGGGGGTAGCCAGCTGTCAGCTTGCAAGCCTGAGACCAGGTGTCTGAGCATTGCCTTGCTAATGACCACCGCCAAGTTTCCTGGGGTTGTGTGAGTCTAAATCCTCTCCTATACCAGGAAAAGCTCCTGCTTCTTGTGTGAACTTCATTACAATCCTAATTCATGTGCCTATCTTTCTAAGTGGCACCACTTCACCAAAGATGATTTGGGCCTCCACTGGCCATTCTGGGGAACATTGGATTTGAACAAAATTGGTCATTGGAGAGGTGCTCTTGGAAAGAAAGGGAATAGGTTCTCACAAGTCCAGTGAACAGCATTTTTTGATTGGTGTGTGAGGATTCCAAAAGAAATTCTGAATAGTGCTTCACTATAAGATCCCTTGGCCAAAGTTAGTAAGCCAATTCACAAGTTAAGCAAGAACAAGCTAGATTCATTTACCTAGTAAATGCTCCCCTCCTCGTCCTTCAGTTGCATCCTCTATCTAGTTTTTTCTCTTCCCTCTTACAGCCAGCCTGCTGGAAGTCAGGCTTGGAGGAAATCAGACAGCTCTGTCTCATAAAAATCCAGGAAGCCTAGGCGCGTGGGTGGTTCAGTGGGTTAAAGCCTCTGCCTTCGGCTCGAATCATGGTCTCAGTGTCCTGGGATCGATCCCCTGCATCGGGCTCCCCTTGCCTCTCTGCCTGCCTGTAATCTCTCTCCTCTCTGTCAAATAAATAAATAAATAATCTTTAAAAAAAAAAAAAAAACAGGAAGCCAAACAATAATCACTATAATAATTGGCCTCAAATGGCCAGGACTTGATTAATTGTTGACAATTCCCTTATTTTTGCCCCCCTTTCCAACTTAGGATCAATCAGAGAAAGACAAATATGTGCCCCTAACAAATCTCAGAGTACGTCTCACTTCTAGCAGTTACCTATTGCTTCCGCATACCAGCATCCTCAATCAGGGCATCTGGAGCCTTCCTTTTTTTCTACCATCAAGTTTTCCCATACTTCTGTCTGCCTTTGAGTCTCAGAGGATGGAAAATCCCTTTGCTATAGCAAGCTCTGAATCAATTGTCTTCACGTCTTTTCATTTGATTGGTCTTCATTTACTTCCACAATGGGGAAAAAAAAGAAAGGAAAGGAAAGAAAAAGTCACAAGTAGAAATGGCTTTCCTCAGAGCAAGTGCCCAAAGGAACAAGAGAGGGCAGTCCAAGACCGAAACCACTGTTCTTTGTCACCTAATATCAGAAGTGACATCCTGCCACTTTCCTATGCTCTATTCTTAGAAACAAGTTACAGTCCGGCCCACATTCAGAGGACCATATTACACAAAATGTAACCGAGACGCAAGGATATTAGGGTCCATCTTGGAGGCTCCCCACCACACAGAGTGTAGTTACTGATACTCTTAATACCCATCCAGTAAATTATTTTATATTATTTCTTCTTCCCTTTTGTCATTGTTTCTTGATGGGTTTTTTTTTTAAGATTTATTTGTTTATTTGACAGAGAGAGATCACAAGTAGGCAGAGCAGCAGGCAGAGGGAAAGGGGGAAGCAGGCTCCCCGCTGAGCAGAGACCCCGATGTGGGGCTCGATCCCAGGACCCTGGGATCATGACCCAAGCCAAAGGCAAATGTCCAATGACTGAGCAACCCAGGTGCCTCATTTTTGGGGGGGGTATTATAATATCCAGCAAAACACAAATCAAGACTGAACAATCTGATGACTGGTCACAAAGTTTACACTCTCATGTAACCTTCACCATGTCAGGAAATAAAACCTCTCCTACACCCCAGAAACTCCACCCATGTCCCTGCCAATCTTTATCCCCTCCCTTCACCCGGAAGGAACCATCATGCTGACTTCCAACACGTGGTTTTACCTGGTTTGGGATTTATGTCAAAGGAATGGGGCAATATTAAATTTGAGTCTGGCCTCTTTCACTCAACATTATGTTTGTGAGATTAATCCATGCAGCTCTAGTTCATTAATTTAAATTAACAGATAGCATTTCCTCATATGAATTACCATAATTTACTTGTCCATTCCGCTCCTGATAGACATTTTAGTTCTCTCCAATTTAGAGTTATTATAAACAACATTGCTATAAATACTTTGTACGTGTCTTTTGGTGCACATGGGTATGACTTTTTGTCAGGTCTAATATCTAGAAGTTAAACTGCTGTTTGGCAGACAATGCATTTTTCACCTTTAATAGATAGTTCCAATCTCCAGTGGTTGTGCCTCTTTGGTCGCTCTCCCCCCAACAACATACAAAAGTTCCTTGATTCATTTGTTTACTTATTTTTTTAAGTTAACATTTATTAAGTTTAATAAAGACTTACTTGAATATTTGCACCTAAGGCCAAAGAATTTCAGAGTTCTAAACTTTACAATTATTCTCATGATTTTACCACTATCCTCTGAAAACCAGAGCCCTGCTATCATTCACACCTTGTGCACCCAGACCTGTGTTGAGCACAAAGAGCAGGGTCAATCGGAAAACCCAAGACCCTGATGGTATGGTGGTCAGATTATTCTTGCCACCTGGAATTTCTTTTATTTCTTCATTCCCATGAAATTTCAATAGTAATTACAATAGTTAAAATCTGGCAGACCCTAGGAGCTTAATGAAGATAGCTATATTCTTACAACCAAAATTACTGGACTGTGATGGTCCTTTTATGTCAGCAATTTTCACAATGAGAACAGATTATTAATGACTCATTTACTTGATTTGTATATGGGCAATTCAGAAAATAATGAAAAATATCCAATGAGTTCTTTATTTTTTTTAAAGATTTATTTATTTATTTATTTGACAGAACTCACAAGTAGTCAGAGAAGTAGGCAGAGATAGAGAAGGAAGCAGGCCCCCTGCTGAGCAGAGAGCCTGATGTGGGGCTCAATCCCAGGACCCTGAGATCATGACCTGAACTGAAGGCAGAGGCCTTAACCCACTGAGCCACCCAGGCACCCTAATGAGTTCTTTAATAGTCCACTCAATCATGGTTGTCAGAGCCAGTCTTGGTTATTTCTTTTAGCTGACCACAACCACTATCATTGTCTACGACTTCTGCTTAGTACAGAACACGATCTGTTTGTTAATGTACTCATTTGTTCCGTTATTCAACAAGTATAACCCAACTCTGTGTCAACGTTGCCTGGAGCAGGAGGAGGTGAAGACTGGGGGGGGGGGGGTGAGGTGAAAGATAGATGTATAGATGTGCTGGGCATTTTGTTCTATTCTCCTTCCAGAAATCCTTCAAAACAACCAAACCATGATGAAAGGTTGAAAGCAAATACCACTTTTAGGAATCAAAGAAAAGTCCAAACCTCTAGTGACAAACAACAAAGACTGTTTGCCAGTTGGTACCGTCTGGACTCAGGACGGGTCAAGCAGGACTGAGGAGTGCCTCCAGAGGCTCCAATCAGGAGATGTGTCCGTTAGATCCCTGAGATCACAGTTGCAAGATGGAGAGAGACAATAGTGACCACAGACTGTCCCCAGGAAGACCTATGTCAACACCATGGAACATTGGAGGAGAGGCAACTGTATCAATGGGCCATTTCTAATGCTTCCCAGTAGACAGTCTGCCAGAGGTGAAATAAATTGTCATTTTTAAAGAACAGCACGGGAAAAGGCAAACAGGAATATTCCACATTATACAAGAAAGCATTTATAAAAAATAAAGAAATATTTGACTATGCAGATTAACCCAGAATAAACACATTAAAGAAAATTCACAGCGAGATATAACCAGTGAAATTACTGTATTTAAAGGATAAAGAATCATGAAAGTATCCAGGTAGAAAAAAACAAATTACAGGGGTAAAGGGTGGGGGGTGGGCAGAATTCAGGCTGTTTATAATAAGCAGAAATGCCAGAAGACAATGGAACAAATCCCATTTGAATTGTTACATACTCAAGTTTTCCTTCAAGTATAAAGGCCAAAAATATTCTCAACCATGCGAGAATGTAGGAACAATTACACCCATAATATTTTTTAAAGAAGATTTTTTTTTTAGACTATGGAGCACAACCCAGGGTTTGAACTCACCATCCTGAGATTAAGACCTAAGCTGAGATCAAGAGCAGACATTTAACCGACTAAGCCACCCAGGTGCCCCTAAATAAGATTTTAAACATGAGGCACAACAAAAGTGCTTAATAAAATCCATCCACCAATCCAAATACAGCATTGATTTGTCTTGAGTTTTCAACCTGTTTGAGTAGACAACTATGGGAAGAAACAATTGTGGTGAACAGTAATTGTAAGAAAGAATATATTATTGCCATGGACATTTAAAAATAATATATGAAAATATCAAATACTTGCAAGGATTCAAAGAAACTGAATCACTCATACATTGTGAGTGGGAATATAAAATGGGGCAATATCAGATAAAGGGCTAGTATCCAAAATCTATAAAGAACTTCTCAAACTCAACACCCAAAGAACAACTAATCCAATCAAGAAATGGGCAGAAGATATGAACAGACATTTCTGCAAAGAGGACATCTAAATGGCCAACAGACACATGAAAAAGTGCTCCACATCACTCGGCATCAGAGAAATACAAATCAAAACCACAGTGAGATACCACCTCACACCAGTCAGAATGGCTAAAATTAGCAAGACAGGAAATGACAGATGTTGGCAAGGATGCAGAGAAAGGGGAACCCTCCTCCACTGTTGGTGGGAATGCAAGCTGGTACAGCCACTCTGGAAAACAGTATGGAGGTTCCTCAAAAAGTTGAAAATAG
>JAQQSY010005874.1:0-11387 GCA_028646535.1 Procyon lotor | reverse complement strand
TTTTTAACAGATTTTTCTTTTGGGGTAAATGTACTTCCAAGGTCAAACTTACTGAGTTTCCAGAAAGGAAAACAGCCATGTAATCTAAAGCTGTGAGGCCCGAGGGCACTGCCGCCCCGTCGCAGGGGGCCCAGCGCCCGGCCCCGGAGGCAGCCAGGGTCTGCGCCCCGTAGAGCTGCACGCGGAGGGCTCGTCCCCCAGCAAGACCCAGAGGTCCCCCCCCAGTGACTGCCCGGGGCTGCAGGGGTGCACAGTCCCCCCTCCCTGCCTGGAGGAGCACCCATTGTGCGCGCTCCCGCCCTCCTCTGGGCAGATGCCCGGCCCTGGGGAGGACAGATCAAAGCGGTGCAGCCGCCCCCGTGACCTGCTGAAGGTCGCGCTGCCCTTGAGGACAGGGCAGGGCCTCGACCCGAGCCCGGACGTCCTTCCCGCCGCGGCCTCTGGCGCCCGCGGGCCTGGGGCGGCTTGGCTGTCAAGGTGCACATGTGGGTCCGCGCGTGTGTGTTGCGGCCCGGCCGGCTCCGCTGTGGGGCCCCGGGGTGACCGCGGGCGCGCCCCGGCCCTGCCTCCGCCCCCACTTCGTCATCCTCTGTAAGGACAACCTTAAACCTTAAACCTTAAACTTTCATGGGTTGTTTAAGGACTAATGTCCGCACAGCCCCGCGCCAGGCCTGCGGTCCGTGTGGGTGGGGCGGGTGGCAGCGACTTCCAGGGATGCAGGGTTCTGGGGTTCACGCTGTCCCCAGGCCGGATCCCTGTGCGAGAGGGGGGACCTGGCTTCCACGAGGCCGTCAGCTTCATGCCTCATGGGGTCCCCGGCTCTCCTGGGAACCCAACCGGTGCTCACAACCGCATTAGCTGCCCCGGGGAGGGCACCCTGGGACCCCAGGAGGCAGGAACCAGTGGGCAGCGCCGCCCCTCAGTCCCCGGCTTGGGGGGTTCCCATGCAGGGGCCGCAGGGCCGAGCTCCCAGCAGGAGCATCTCAAGAACAGACCGTCACCTCTGCTCAGTCTCTCCTCCGCGCCCCCCTCCTGCTGCTTGGCTTCACTTACCCCACCGACCACTGCAGACAAGCCCTCGTTTCCAGCTGGGGAGGCCTCTGTCCCACAGAGGCTGGCAGGGAAGGCACACAGAGAGCCAGGCTGGGTAGCACCTTGCAGCGGCCCGCGGTGAGCCCAGATCCCTGCGAGGTCGGAGGTGCCCGGCTAGTGTGTCCTGCGAGGCTCGAGGGCATTGGGTGTCAGGACTGGGCTGATTTCAGGTCTGGGCCAAGGCGGTGCAGCCCCTGAGGGAAAACAGTCCCTTGCAGGATGGAACCCGTCACTATCATACAATCCAGCTGTCCCCCCTGGCGTGCCCTCAGAAAAGCGGAATGTGGGCTCTCGAAGAGCTCTCTGCACCCCTTGCTCACAGCAGCCGGAAGGTGCCAGCCGCCCGTGTCCGTCGGTGGGTGATGGATAGACATGGTGAGGCACAAACGGGCATAGGAGTATTTGGCTTGAAAAAGAAGGAATTTCTGCCACAGGGTCAAACCTAGAGGACGACAGGGGGCAGTGTCAGCAAAAAACGATCCAGAGGAGAACACATCCTGTGTCTCTGCCCGGCAGCCCTGGGAGCACAGGAACGTTCCCTCCCTAGTTTCTGGGAAAGCAGGTGAGGGGGGGACCAGCCTCGCTGGGACATTCCAGGCCCCCTCTTGGCTGACACCTGAGGTCTGTCAGGGGAGGACCCGAGAGCCTCCACTGTTTGGGTCTGGGGTCCTTGGATCTCGGGGTCCAGGCTCCCCTCTCCGGGGTGGGGAAGACACCCCCTTCTGGAGGGCACAGACTCCTCTTGCTCATACGAGAGCCGAGTCAGTCCCCAAACGCTCTCTGCGGCGGTGCACGCGGATATCAGTCATTCCCAGATGCTCAGGGTCATCCATTCATTTGTTCACTGTGGACCAGCTGGGCGACACGGAGCTGGACCCTGGGAGGCCGACCTGGCCCGCCTCCCGGAGCCTCAAGGTCAGGACCACGGGGGGCGGGGGTGGCAGGGAGCTGGGAGAAGCCTGGCAGGGGAACAGGGCTCTGGGCACAGAGGACAGGAAAGACCTTCAGGGCTCCTTACTCTGAGAGCTAAAGGCCCAACAGGGAGCCCAGCAGGTCGGAGGGGCAGCATATGCGATGCCCCCGGAGCTGGTCTGCGGGGGAGGGCACCGTTGGTGTGTGGAGGAGAGGGGGCTGTGTTCCCGTCCCTCGGGTACGGGAGGCCCGGGGGGTCTGATGGCCAGGCGGTGCCGTCAGCAGCAGCCACGGCTGCTGGCACTGGGCGGGCCGGGCCCCTGTGCAGCCTTGCTGGCTTCCCAAGCGGGCTCGCCCTGGGGGCACGGCCTGCTGAACGGCTTGGTGCTCCCAGAGCCTCTGGGCACAGAGCCACATGGAGGCCTCGGCATCTGCGGTGTGGACGCAGGTGGAATTCTGGGGGTTTCCAAATTGGCCCACACCTGATTCGTTGAGCAAGCCTGCCTAGGGCAGCACCCCTGGGACCCAGCATCTTCCGGGGCTTTGGGGTGAGACCATGGGCCGGTGGGGTCAGCAGCTCAGCTCACCTGTGCCAGGACCACTCCCCGACCTGCCTTCCTTCCCCCAAAGGCTAAAAAGTAAAAACCCGAGTCTCCAAAGAAGGCTGCCCGCAGAGCATGCGAAATCGTCTGTGTCCCCCAGCAGGTGGGTGCACCCCAGCTGGGGACTTCGCGTCACCGGGGGGCACTTGGGAGGAGCGCCTGCACCAGCACGTGCTGAGCCCTGGGGCAGGAGCGCCCCCCACGGCAGGACGGGCCCGTGCCCCCCATGGGCGGCAGGCTGACCTGAAGGTGCCGGCGGCTGGCGGTCCACAGGAGTCCTCACGGGGAGGGAGCTCGAGGGGAAGGGGTCAGCCCAGGAGCCAGCGGGACCGGCCTGGGAAGGCCTCCAGGGCGTGAGGCTCCAGCTGTCCCCCAAAGGGCTCCCACGACCCCAAGACCAAGGCCTGAGCTGAGACCCAGAGTCCAAAGTTTAGGGGCGCCTGGGTGGCTCCGTCCGTTAAGCGGCTGCTTCAACCCAGGTCACGAGCCCCACGTAGGGCTCCTTACTCGGTGGGGAGTCTGCCTGTTCTGCCTGTCACTCCCCCTGCTCTCTCTGGCTGTTTGTCCCTCTCTCTCAAATAAATACAATCTTTAAAAAAGAAAAACAGTCCAGCGCTTGACCGCTGTGCGACCAAGTGCCCCCAGGAGTTGGGGCACGGCTGTGTCAGCAAGAGGCGCCCAGGCTTACCAGCTGCTCAGGGAGGACTTGGGGAGCTCCGGGCAGAGGGGAAGGACGTCAGCTCAGAGTCCCACATTCAGTGACAGACCCAGGAATCGGGTCTCTGGCTTCCCTAGATGGTGACACGTGTCTGGTAAATAGAAAACCACACGAACGTCAGCGACACCTGGGCGAGGGCGAGGAGCGCACCTCAGCACGGGGTGAGGTCATTCGATAGGAGCTCCGCCTGGCTGATCGCGGTGACGTCACCGGGTGGGAGCTCCGCCTGAACGCGGGGTGACGTCACCGTGCCGAGGGGCTCCAGGCCGGAGGGAGGCGGGACAGGCACGGCAAATGCTGGAGACTACGGGAAAATGCTTAAAGGTATATTGGTTTAATAGCCTTTCTTTTTCTTTTTTTTAGCCTTTACAATGTAGAGGCATGGAATGGTTTCCCTAGTGCCCCAGGGTGGGGGGGACCCTGCTCGGGGCGGTGCAGTGAGAACCCGGGGGCCCCGAGTCCTCCGATTGCCCCCACGTTACCAGGGGCTGCGTCTCCACCCTGGGCGCCGGGTGGGCTGGTTCAGCCATAGAGCTGGGAGGGATGTGGGGGTCACCCAGGCTGCCCGCACCCCTTAGCCTGCGGCAGGCCCCGTCCTCGGGCTCTCATGAAGAAAAAGATGCAAATTGCACCTGCCGTACAAAAATGACTATTTCCTTGGAATAAGAAATCACAACTAATTATAGATTTCAGTAGCTGGCCCCACAAACGTCATAAAGATCACAGTCGGAGTCGGAAATAACAAAACAGCCTGTAAATGGTGATGGACCGTTCACAGCCAATCATCCATCACACGCCTGCTCTAAGGGCTGTGGCCTCTGCTCTTCGGACTCTTTGTAGGCAGTGATTTTCTCCCATCGCTTTCTGTGGAGAGAATACGAAGACAATTCTGTATTTTCTGTAAGTACGGTGGCGCCCGATTTGTTCTACCATCGGTAGTTTGAAAACGCGTTTCTCCTGGATTCTCTCCTTTGTGCTGGTGACGTGGCATCTGAGTGGGGACATCCAAATGGGGGCATCCGAGCGGGGGCTGCTGAGTGGGGGGCATCCGAGTGGGGGGCTGCTGAGAGGGGGGCACGTAGCGTTCCCACAGCAGTCACTGCTTTGCGTTTAGGGTCCTGATCAGACCTGCTGCTCTACCTTGTTTGTTAGCTTGACGGGCTTGCTGGATATGCTGTCCACCCAGCCAGCAGCCGAGAGGGGGCTCGTATTGCTGAGGGCACCTGCCTCCCCGCAGTTTCGGTTTGCGAGAATTGCCGTGGAGGTGTGAGCGCCCGTGGGCACCCCAGCGGCGGGCATTGTGCTAACTGTGCTTGTTTGCCAAGTCCCCCCTCGGACAGTTTTGTTTTTGCCGTCTTCTGCTTTGAAATATCATGAAATTCCTTGGAAACCGAGAATAAAGATGCGCCTAATGTGATCAAGGAAAAGAAAACATAATTGTGTTACACGTTAGTTTCAGAAACGTTTGATAATTGTGTTTCCCCGTAACTCACTGATTTTTCTGTTCTGCATTTGGAGACGTGCTTCTGAGGGAGGCCCCGGAGGCCTCCGCGGACGGTGGGGACCCAGGGCCCTGATCCAGAGTGAGAGTGACCGAGTCAGGCCTCGCCTGTGTGGGCTGAGTCCGTGACACGGCCTCGCGCAGCGTCTCCGAAGCCGCGGCTTCTGCCCTCGGCACCGTCGGGGCCCTCGGGGTGACTGTTGGGGGCTGTCCTGTGCATGCAGGTGTTCACAGACTTCCCGGGCCCCGGCCCTGGATGCCACTGATGCCCACAGCTCACAGCTTCCGAATACGTCCTCCAGCGGCCGGTTGGGCAGTTTGCATAGATCGGGTCCTGTCACGCCCCCTTTTATAGCTTCAGGAACGAGGCCCAGGATGGTGTCGCCAGCAGAGTGCCCCGCAGGGTCCTGTTGGTGCCGAGAGGCCCCTGCCGGGGACTGGGGAGAAAGTGACCGGTGTGCGCACGAAGAGGCCCCTGCGGTGTCAAGGGGCTCCCCGACCCGTCTCCGATTGGGTGGGCACAACAGGAATCAATCTGCCTGACCCCAGAACGGGGTCTTTGGGGAACCCGTGGAGTGCTCCGCCGCGGGTCTCTGGGGAGGGGACCCCGGTCACAGCCTCGCTGACGTCGCGCCGTCCCCAGCCCCACGAGCCGGGAAGTCCATGCGGTCTCCAAAGTTTCCAGTTTCAGGCTGGTTCCTCGTCCCGTTGAAAGCCCTGCACGCATGTGGCCCAGTGTGACCCCAGCGAGGTGACATTCTGGGACAGAAGGTCTTGGTGGCCACGGGTTCTCGGGCCAGAAGGAGGAGCAGGCGGACGTGGGGTTTTGAGGGCAGAGAAACTGCTCTGTGATGTCGTCACGTGGACGTGTGTGACCGTGGCTTCCTCTGAATCCGCAGAAAGTGTGTCACCAGGAGTGACCCTGCCGTCAACCACGCGTGTCGGCTGCTAGGACAGGGACCCCCTGCCGCCCGGAAGCAGCCGTCCACATCAGAGCCGTGACCGCTTTCTCCATAAGAGCAGCGTCCCCTTTGGATTTGCTCCCTTAGCGGAAACGGGTACGACCGCACGTCCTTCCTAAACGCCGCGTGGACTAACACAAGCGTCCAGGATGCGGGGGCTACGCTTCGACTTCTGCCCTTTCAGCTTGAGAAAGGTTTCGGAGCGCGAGGGGAGCCTGCGCCGTGTCACCAACCCGGGCTCCAGCCACGGGAGCGCACGCGGAGTGAGGGGAGAAACCACGCACCGTGGGCTCCTTACTTTCTGTCCCATCTTCCAGTGGAGGCAGAGCCGCTCTGAAATACAGAGTCCAGGATAAAAGTACCGACGGGCACGGACAGCCTGATGGGGGACGGGGCTGGCGGAGGAGGAAGCCCCGGGACAGGCACGCGACACTGGGGGTTCCTCCCGTCTCCCCACACGCTCCCCCGACGGTGAAGACTATGGCCAGCTCAACCCGGTGACTGCTCAGGGCCGGCCTTCCTCCTGGAGGGGCTCTGGCCGGCCCAGGGTGGCCTCTCGTCCCCACCGTCCCGAGGAGGCGAATGCAGAGTTTCTGGGTGCAGATGCCCCCTAACAGGGCCCACATGCCTGGGGAGGAAGTGCTGGCAGGACAGAGGCAGGGGCCCTGCGGCAGCCGGAGGGGGACTCGTGGGCCTGGCTGCAGAGAGGCCTCACACTTCCCGGCTTGAAGCCTCCTGCAGGTTCGAGTCCCCGGGGAAGCACACTCCTTCTCCAGGTGCCGGTACCCAATCTCCCCACCAGCCCGGCTTTCCTCCGGGTCCCGCCTCTGCCTCGGAGGACCGGGGACGAGCGTTCCCACAGGCTCTGGACGTACCGATGTGCCTCTAAGGGAGCCAGGGGGCGGGCCACACCTCGGGCCCCTCAGAATCGTGCACGGCAGGTACCCAGGGAGCGGCGCCCAGCCCAGCAGAGAGACGGGACGCTGCCTGCCACGGCTGCGTGGACGCCACACGCTCCACGTTGAGGCCATGGTGCTCCGGACCCGCTGTCCCTGCCAAGTGACTGTGCTGTCCCGGGCCCTGTTCTGCCTGCTGCTAGACCAGGCGTCTTTGCTGTGGGCTTGGCCCTTTATCACCTCGGAAAGGGATGGGCATCAACTTATGCCTTCAATCCGAGACAGGCTGTAAAGTTAGGGAAGCAGGTTCATGTTAAACTTTGGGGCTGCCAGGGGGAGGTGATCCGGGTCCTTCAGAGTCCGCGGGGGGATTCCCGAGGCTGTCCTGCCCTCCCTGAGCGGAAGCTTCCGAGGCCTTCGAGAATCAGACGCCTCCCGCTTCACGGAAGGCTCAGCATCTGGAAATGGGGAGGGGCTCCTGGGGGGCAGGTCCAGGGGAAGGGGCGTCCTACCTTTCTGCCCATCCACTGGGGGCGCCCTGCGCCGGCAGGCATTCTCGGGGGGCCCAGGGACCCAGGCAGGTGAGAGGTGCCTGGAAGTGACCCCACGGGACAGCCTCACCTACGCTCGGCAGCAAGGGCCTGCTGTCCTCGCCGCGGCCCCGCAGGGAAGGCTGAGGGGAGCCGGCTCTTCCGCACCGGGAGACGGAGGCCCCAGGAGGCAACCCGTCGTCCAGATACCCAGTGGCAGAGGCAGGACTGGGGCTGGGTGGTGGCCGCGGCCAAGCCATGCTGTCCCGTGACACCGTGTGGTCCCTGCGGGCACGCCGGGCCCTGGGGTGCAGAGGGCAGCGGCGCAGGAGCGCGAGGGGCACCTGGCCCAGCAGGCTGGGCCGCAGGCCTCGGACTCCCCACCGCCTGGGCAGCGTGAGAGTCGGGGGCGTTATCTCCGGCCACAGCACCTCGCCAGGGTGAGAAGTCACGGCAAACAGCGTTTGTGGGCGAGACTGCGGCCAAAGCTACAGGGGCCGAGGGGGTCCCGGTGATCCCGTCAGACTGAGGCCGAGGAGCGGGCGTCTCCTTCTGACCGGCAGCTACGTTTCCAACACGGTTGCCACTGACACCCGGACGCGTCTCCTGGTGCCGGGCTGGGGGGCGCCCTGTGCTCGGCTGACAGGGGCCGGAGGCTGCTTTCTAGTTGGGGAGGAGAAGGCCTCCCCGAAGGAGGTGAGGCCAGACCTGCCCCCTTCCAGAAAGTGAGGGGCCGCCTGCTGGTCTCTGAGACGAGCCCTCCCCCCGGCCGGGGCGCAGGACAGGCGCAGGCCTGGGGAAGCTGGCAGCTGCCTGGAGGAGGCAGGCACGGTGGACCCAGGCCCCCCGGCCGCCCACCCCTCTGCCTCCTGGGGGCCGGGTCACATTTAAGCACAAACACTCCTGGAAACTGGCTCCTTCCGTGCGGCTGGTGACACAAAGTTGTGCCGAAGGTCTGGTGCGCCCAGGGCTCCCGCGGCCCTGGGCCAGCTCGGCGAGCCCCTCGAAGCCTCCAGCCCCCGTTCCCGGGGGTCACCGCCCCTCCCCTGCCCGCCTGGCTTCAAACTGTCATGTTGCTGTTCGTTTTCAATCAGCCCGTGTCAGATAAGATAGGATGTCACCAAGCTCCCGGCTCCGCGCTCCAGGGGGGCCGGTCTGTGGATCCGAGTTGTGTTTATGGTTGCCTACAGCGCAGAGGACGAACGACACCAAAGCCACAGATCAACATGTGTTTGAGGAGATGTTTCAGGACCCGGGAAACGTTTGTCTGTCACCTTCTCGGGAACAGCTCCCAGTGGGCTTGAGGGGGTCCTCGTGGCAGCGCGGCTGCGGCCCCGGACTCGAGGGGGAGCCGCAGAGCCGTCTGGGCCGGGAGGCCGGCCTGCTGCGCACTTTGCAGACAAAACAGAGAGAAAAAAACCCAGCCTCATACTTTATTTGGAGGAGGAGCATGTTTACACAAACAGGTTCTGTTTTGGAAAATAAACATATGGCTGCATTCTGGGAGCGGGGTCAGCATGGTGACAGGTGATGGGGGGCTCGCGACTCTCGAGACACACGGGTAAGGGACACCTTGAAACGCCCAGCTGAACGCCACCTTGTAACGCTGTCCGCCAGGGGACGCGTCCGACACGTCCGAGCGTCCGCAGTCACGACCACGAGACCGACCCGAGCACGCTGCGTGCGCCAGCCCGTGACGCAGAAGACCACCGGGCTTCCCCGGAGGACGGCTCAGAGCTCCTCCGCTGCACCTGTGGACGAAGGCCTGGGACGCGGGGCCCGTCCCTCCCTTTCCTCTCACGCGTTGGGAACCGGGTCCGGATCAAGGAGAGGCCCCCACGTGCCGAGAGCCTTCCACACGGCGGCCGTGGTCTCGGGGCGAATTGGCAGGGGGACAAGCTCGCAAAGGCGCAGGCAGTGCCCCCAGCACAAGTCACGGGACGCGGGTCAGGGGGACGTGTGTGGCGCCCCCACTCGCAGCAGGGACGGCCGGACCCCTTCACCAGGACCGCCCACCCCCCTCATCCTTGCTCCCGCGAGCAACGGCCGCAGTGTCGAGCCCAAGATGGATGGTGCGAGTCACGGTCCCCACGGAGGTGAGCTGGAGACGCCCGCGGCCCCACAGTCCGTCCCCTGGGGCCTCACTCCGAGGGGCACGGCTGCCGAGCCGCGGGGACAGGAGCATCTTCGCGGCCTTGCTGGTCATGGGTCTTCCTCCATCAGCGGGATCTCTGTGAAAGGACACACGGTTACTAACTCAGCCGCACGCGTCACGATAAAATGCTCGGTTAAAGTATCTATAATTCCTCGTGTCCGTGCAAATGGAAGGTCTACATTTATGGGTTAATGATCACAGAAACCACTCTTCCAACGGAAAATCTTACACTTGGCTCACGAGAAACGAAACGTTACGAGACCTGAACCACGTGCCCTCAGGGGTCAGGCCAGACGAAGGGCAGGATGCGGGGACAGGGGGCGGCGGGCGCGCAGGAGGGAGGCCGGTTCTGGGTGGTATGGGCGCTCCCGCGTGCCCGGCGTGCCGTGACCTCCTGGGGACACAGTCGGTCTCTCTGCACCGTGAGCTGCGAGCGCCCCGCGTGTTCGTGTGCCCTGCTCGCGTGCACGGTGACCCTGTCTCCGAGCGCCCCCGGAGCCCCGTCCAAAGCAGGGACAGGAGCATCCCACTACGAAACAAGCTCGAGGCCCCGCAGCCCTGCCGCTCTGGACGCAGGGAGAGCGACAAGTGGCCGCTCAGGCCGCGGAAGAGGCGGGCGCGGGGCCCATGCTCACCGTCTGCGATGTCGATGCCCGGGCTGCTGGAGGCCGTCTCTCCCGCTGTGCCGGCCCCCACGTCCGCGCTGTCGGGGCACGTGCCCCCCGGGCACACGGAAGGGGAGTACAGACTCTGGAGCAGCTCAGGAGAGCCTGAGCCGCTGTGACAGGCTTCTGGCCCCCCCGGGCCCGTGTCCGTGTCCCCTGAGCCGGGGTATGCGGGGGGGCTCTGGTCGTCCACCAGTGAGGGGCCGCCGTGGCCCGCGGAGGCCAGGTACCCGGGGCCTGACGCCCTCACACCTCCGCTCACAGCCTCGTCATAGGACGGAAGCATGACGGGCACCCCGTCCACCACCACGAAGTCCGGGTCGCTGCTGGCGCTCCGCGGGGGCCCCCTGTGCGAAGGAAAACAGCGTCCTCAGCTCAGGCGGCACATCCCCCCACCGCAGACCGGCCCACCCGCACCCCTGGGCTCCCGACGGCCGCGGAGCGCGCACGGGGCTCCTGCACGAGGACCAGCCTCCTTCCCCGGCCCCCAATGGCCCACGGCCACACCCCGCCGCAGCGTCTCAGGCCCCCACACCCCCCTGGGGCTTCCTCCTTCCCATCTCTGGCCTCCATGCACTGCGGGGCCACCGGGAGGAGCCGTGGTCTCCAGGCGGGTTGGGGGGTTTCCTCTGTCGTGGTGCTGGCTGCCGGCCTCACCCCTGCACATCCCGTCACCCCGCCGGCCCCGTCTGACCACCTCTCTGCACCTCGTCCCCACGGCGCCCCAGTGGCTGCAGGCGGCCGGTGCACTGGCTCCCCTGCGGGGCCCTGGGGCCGAGCGCCCCCGCCGGGGGTAGACGGTCCGGGAGAGAAGGCGGGCGGCCGGCGGGCAGACCCTCCTCGCAGAGTGCTGGGGGCAGGGGCTCCGAAGCCCAAGGAGATGCTGCGTTTGGACCCAGCATTGAGGGGAGAGTAGCGCCAGGCCCACATCTGCGGACCCTTGGGGCACACTCGAGAGCGAGGAGCCAGGCCCAGGCTCCCAGAGACGGCGAGGATGAAGGGCAGGCTTGTCACCAGCCCTGGAGCGGCCGCTGATGAGCCAGTGCCCTGCTCCGGGGCGCGCCCTGCCCACGGCCCCCACGGCGCTCGGTCCCCGCGGGCGCTGGTCCGGCGGCTCTCGGGTCCACACCCGTGCGCCCGGGGAGGAGTCCCCCGGGCTTGCTCCGAGGAACGCGGTCTTCTGTCTGGACAGCTGAGGGCGGCTTTTCCAAAACAACCGGGGGACAATCGAAGATACAGACGCTCACGTGAGAGAGTTTGGGGGTCGCTTTACAGACCTCCTGTTAGCGGGTGCCCTGAAGTCCCCCTCAGGGGCCAAGAGCAGGAAAGGCTACCCGGGTCGTTTCCAAGCACC
>JAQQSY010005873.1:0-11387 GCA_028646535.1 Procyon lotor | reverse complement strand
ATCAAGAGAAACGAAATCTGGCCATTTGCAACGACGTGGATGGAACTGGAGGGTATTATGCTAAGCGAAATAAGTCAGTCAGAGAAAGACAAGTATCACATGATCTCTCTGATATGAAGAATTTGAGAGGCAAGGCGGGAATTTGGGGGCGGTGGGGGAGAGAAATGAAACAGGAAGGGATGGGGAGGGAGACAAACCATAAGAGACTCCTAGACTCACAAAACAAACTAAGGGTGGCTGGGAGGCGGGGGGTTAGGGATAGGATGGCTGTGTTGTGGACATTGGGGAGGGTATGTGCTGTTAAGTGCTGTGAAATGTGTAAGCCTGACGATTCACAGACATGTACCCTGGGGCAAATAATACATTATATGTTAATAAAAATTTTTTAAAAATCCAAAAAAAAAAAAAGATCAAAAGCTTATGCACAGCAAAGGAAACAGTCAGCAAAACCAAAAGACACCTACATAATGGGAGAAGGTATTTGCAAATAACATTATCAGATAAAGGGCTTTATAAAATTTATAAAGAACTTATCAAACTCAACACCCAAAGAACAAACAGTCCAAACAAGAAATGGGCAGAAGATATGAGCAGACATTTCTGCAAAGAAGTCATCCAAATGGCCAACAGCAATTTCATGTGAAAATGTGCCCAATATCACTCATCATCAGGGAAACAGAAATCAAAACCACAATGAGATACCACCTCGCACCAGTCAGAATGGCTAAAATTAACAAGACAGGAAATGACAGATGTTGGCGAGGATGCGGAGAAAGGGGAACCCTCCTACACTGTTGGTGGGAATGCAAGCTGGTGCAGCCACTCTGGAAAACAGTATGGAGGTTCCTCAAAAAGTTGAAAATAGGGGCACCTGAGTGGTTCAGTGGGTTAGGCCTCTGCCTTCAGCTCGGGTCATGATCTCAGGGTCCTGGGATTGAACACTGTATGGGGCTCTCTACTCGGTGGGGAGCCTGCCTCCCCTTCTCTCTCTGCTTACTTGTGATCTCTGTCAAATAAATAAATATTTTAAAAAGTTGAAAATAGAGGTACTCTATGACCCAGCAATTGCACTACTGGGTATTTATCCCAAAGATCCGGAAAAAAATAAAAAATAAAAGGGCACCTGCATCCCAATGTTCATAGCAACAATGTCTACAATAGCTGAACTATGGTAGTAAGTGCCCAGATGTCCATCAACAGATGAATGGATAAAGAAGTGTGTATGTATGTGTATATGTATGTGTATATGATGGACTATCAACCATCAAAAAGAATGAGATCTTGCCATTTGCAACAATGTGGGTGGAACTAGAGGGTATTGTGCTAAGCAAAATAAGTCAATAACAGAAAGACAATTATCATATGATCTCAATGATGAATGGAATTTAAGAAACAAGGCAGAGGAGCATAGAGGAAGAGAGGGAAAACTGAAACAAGATGAAACCAGACAGGGAGACAAACCATAAGAGAGTCTTAATCACAGGAACAAACAAGGCTGCAGGAGGGGAGTGGAGAGATGGGGTAACTGGATGATTGATGTTAAGGAAGGCACATGATATAATGAGCACTGGGTTTTATAAGACTGATGAATCAAGCCTCTTACCTCTGAAACCAATACACTGTATGTTAATTAATTCAATTTAAATTAAAAAAATGTTTGAAAAATGTGAAAAAAAAATAGTCATAAGAGGGAAGTACATAGCAATATAGGCCTACATCAAGAAGCAAGCAAAATCTCAAATAAACAATCTAACCTTATACGTAAAGGAGGTTGACAAAGAACAACTAATGAAGCCTAAAGCCAACAGAAGAAGGGAAATAATAAAGACTGGAGCAAAAATAAATGATACAGAAAAAAATAGTAGAACAGATCAATGAAGCTAAGAGCTAGTTCTTTGAATGTATTAATAAAATTGATAAATACTTAGCCAGACTTATTTGAAAAAAAAAAGGAAGGCCCAAATAACTAAAATCACAAATGAATGAGGAGAGATCACAACCAACACCACAGAATTTATATTATGAAAAACTAGGGGGGGAAAGGGGTAGGAATAGGGTGGCTGGATTATGGATATTGAGGAGCCTATGTGCTGTGAAATGTGTAAGCCTGATGATTACAGACCTGTACCCCTGGGGCAAATAATACATTATATGTTAATTAAAAAAGAAAAAGAAAAACTATATGCCAACAAATTGGACAATCTGGAAGAAATGGATAAATTCCTAGAAACGTATAAACTACCAAAACTGAAACAGGAAGAAATGGAAAACTTCAACAGACTAATAACCAGCAAAGAAATGGAATCAATAATCAAAAATCTCCCAACAAACAGAAGTCTAGAGCCAGATGGCTTCACAGAGGAATTCTACCAAAATTTTAAAGAAGAGTTAATACCTATTCTTCTCAAACAATTCCAAAAAATAGAAATTTTGAGGCCAGCATTACCTTGATTCCAAAACCAGACAAAGACTCCACTAAAAAAGAGAACTATGGGCCAATATGCCTGATGAACACAGATGCAAAAATCCTCAACAAAATATTAACAAATCAAATGCAAGAGTACATTAAAAGAATCACTGACCACTATCAAATGGGATTTACTCCTGGCTTGCAAGGGTGGTTCAATATTTCCAAGTCAATCAACATGATACACTACATTACTAAAAGAAAGGATAAGAACCATATGATCCTCTCAATGGATGCAGAAAAAGCATCTGACAAAGAAAAACAACCATTCGTGATAAAAACTCTCAACAAAGTAAGAATAGAGGGAACATACTTCAACATAATAAAGGCCATATACAAAAAACTCACAGCTAATAGCATCTTCAGTGGGTGAAAACTAAGAGATTTTCCCTGACAATGAGGAATAAGACAGTGACGTCCACTCTCACCACTCTTGTTCAACATAGTACTAGAAGTCCTAGCCTCAGAAATCAGACAACTAAACGAAATAAAAAGCATCCAAATCAGCAAAGAAGTCTGTCATTCTTCACAGACAATGTGATACTCTATGTAGAAAACCCAAAAGACTCCACCCCAAAATTGCTAGAACTCATATAGGTATTCAGCAATGTGTCAGGATACAAAATCAATGCACAAAAGTCAGCTGCATTTATATACAAAGAAAGAGAAATCAAGGAACTGATCCCATTTACAACTGCACCAAAAACCAGTAAGATACCTAGGAATAAATCTAACCAAAGAGGAAAAGGATCTATACTCTGAAAACCATAAAACACTGATGAAAGTTGAGGAAGACATAAAGAATTGAAAAAACATTTGGTGGCTCATGGATTGGAAGAATAAATATTGTTAAGATGTCTACACTACCCAAAGTAATCTAAACATTTGATGTAATCCTTATCAATACTACCAACATTTTTCACAAAGCTAGAACAAATAATCCTAAAATTTGTATGGAACCACAAAAGACCCCAAATAGCCAAAGCAATCTTGAAAATCAAATCTAGAGGCATCACATATCTGGACTTTAAGTTGGATTACAAAGCTGGAGGGATTAAAATGGTATGGAACTGGCACAAAAACAGACACAGAGGGGTGCCTGGGTGGCTCAGTGGGTTAAAACCTCTGCCTTCGGCTCAGGTCATGATCTCAGGGTTCTGGAATCAGGCCCTGCATCAGGCTCTCTGCTCAGCGGGGAGCCTGCTCCCCCCCCCCACCTGCCTCTCTGCCTACTTGTGATCACTCTCTCTCTGTCTCTGTCAAATAAATAAATAATCTTAAAAAACAAACAAACAAACAAACAAAACCAGACACATAGATCAATGGAACAGAACAGAAAACCCAGAAATGAACCCTGAACTCTATGGTCAACTAATCTTCGACAAACCAGGAAAGAATATCCAATGGAAAAAGGATAGTCTGTCTCTTCAATAAATGGTATTAGGAAAACTGGACAGCCACATGCAAAAGGATGAAACTATCACTTCCTTACACCATACATAAAAACAAGGATTAAAGACCTCAATGTGAGACAGGAATCCATCAAAATCCTAAAGGAAAGCATAGGGAGCAGTCTCTTTCACCTCGGGGGTAGCAACTTCTTGCTAGACTTAGGAAGCAAAGGAAACAAAAGCAGAAATAAACTACTGGAACTTCATCAAGATAAAGTTCTGCACAGCAAAAGGAACAATCAACAAAACTAAAATGCAGCCTTCAGAATGGAAGAAGATATTTGCAAATGACATACCTGAAAAAGGGTTAGTATCCAAAATCTATAAAGAACTTACCAACTTGAGGCACCTGGATGGCTCAGTGAGTCAAAGCCTCTGCCTTCGGCTCAGGTCATGATCTTAGGTTTCTGGGATCAAGGCTGACATTGGGCTCTCTGCTCAGTGGGGAGCCTGCTTCCCTCCCCCCCCCGCCTCTGTCTGCCTCTCTGCCTACTTGTGATCTCTCTCCCCTCTGTCAAATAAGTGGATAAAATCTTAAAAAAAAAAAAAAAAAAAACTTATCACACTCAACAACCAAAACAGACAAGAAAGGGGCAGAAGACATGAATAGACATTCTTCCAAAGAAGACATACGAATGGCTAAAAGACACATGAAAAAATTCTGAAGACCACTTTTCATCATGGAAATACAAATTAAAACTGAAAAGAGGTATCACCTCATACCAGTCAGAATGGCTAAAGTTAACATACAAGAAACAGTAAGTGTTGCTGAGGATTTGGAAAAAGGGAAAATCTCTCACACTGTTGGTGGGAATGTAAACTGGTGCAGCCACCCTGGAGAACAGGATGTAGGTTCCTCAAAAAGTTACGAATGGAGCTATCCTATATCCCAGCAATTAAACTAGTAGGTATTTACATGCACCCTGATGGTTATGGCATTATTATCAACAATAGCCAAATTATGGAAAGAGCCCAAATGTCTATTACCTGATGAATGGATAAAGAAGAGTTGGTATATATATGAATATATACCAAAAATATAACATTACTTAGCCATAAAAAAAGAATGAAATTTTGCCATTTGCAACAATATGGTTGGAGCTACAGCATATTATGCTAAGTGAAACATTTAGAGAAAGATAAATTCCATATGATTTCACTCTTAGGTGAAATTTAACAAAACAGATGAACCTAGAGGGGGAAAAAAGAGAGGCAAGCCATAAAACAGACTCTTAACTACAGAGAACAAGCTTAGAGTTACTGGAGGGGAGGTGGGTAGGGGGATGAGTTAAATGGGTGGTGGTTATTAAGGAAGGCACTTGTGATGGGCACTAGGTATTGTATGTAAGGGATGAATCATTAAATTCTACACCTGAAACTAATATTACACTTATGTTAACTGGAATTTATTTATTTTTTATTTTGTATTTTTTTAATTTGACAGAGAAAGACACAGCGAGAGAGGGAACAACAAGCAGGGGAGTGTGAGAGGAAGAAGCAGGCTCTCTGCTGAGCAGGGAGCCCAATGTGGGGCTCGATCACAGGACCCTGGGATCACGACCTGAGCCAAAGGCGATGCTTAATGACTGAGCTAAGTAACTGAAATTTAAATAAAAACTTGAAAAAGAAAAAAAAAAAAATGAATGAGGGAGGCGGAAAATGGTTTTGAACTTTATGTATGCAAATAGTACAGAGTGTCCACTATAAAACAAAACAAAAAAGAACTTCTAAAAGAAACAGACACATCCACAATTATAGTTGGAGTTGTCAGTATCCCTCTCTCAATAACTGATAGAACAAATAGACAAAAAAATACAATAAAAATATAGAAAACTTGAAGATGGGAGCCTGGGGATGGCTCAGTCAGTTAAACATCTGACTTGATTTTGGCTCTAAGTCATGATCTTAGGGTAGTCAGATCGAGACCCACAACAGGCTCTGAGCTCAACAGGAAGCCTGCTTGAAATTCTCTCTCCCTTTCCTTTTGCTCCTCCTCCCATTCATAGTCTCTTGCTCTCTCTAAAATAAATAAATAAGGGCTCATGGGTGGCTCAGTTGGTTAAGTGGCCAACACTTGACTTCAGCTCAGGTCATGGTCTTGGGGTTAAGGGATTGAGTTCCTCATAGGGTTCTGTGCCCAGCAGGGAGTCTGCTTCTCTCCCTGTCCAACTCATGCACTCTCTTCTCCACTCCCCTCTCTAAACTAAATAATTTTTTTAAAAAAACTTAAATAAATAAATCTTAAAAGAAATAAAAAAAAAACCTCAAGAAAATTATCAATCAACTTGAACTGACATTCATGGAAAACTCCATCCAAAAACAGTAAAATATACATTGTTGTCAATTACACATGGAACATTTCCAAGATAGATCATATTCTGGACCTAAAAACAAGAGTTGATGGGGCACCTGGGTGGCTCAGTGGGTTAAGCCTCTGCCTTCAGCTCGGGTCATGATCTCAGGGTCCTGGGATCGAGCCCCGCATTGGGCTCTCTGCTCAGCTGGGAGCTTGCTTCCCCTTCTCCCTCTGCCTGCCTCTCTATCTACTTATAATCTCTTTCTCTCTGTCAAATAAATAAATAAAACCTTTAAAAAAATTAAAAAAACAAAAAAACAAGAGTCAATAGAGCTCAAAGGATCCATATCAGACAACATACGTCCTTGACCACAATGGAATTAAATCAGAGATCTGTAACAGAGTTATATATGGAAAACTGCCAAATATTGGAAACTAAAAACACACTTCTAAATAACCCATGTCAAAGAAAAAATTAAAAAGGAAATTAGAAGGTATTTTTAACTGTTCTGAATAAAAACACAACATATCAAAAATTGTGAAATACAGGAGCACCTGGGTGGCTCAGTCAGTTAAGCGTCTGCCTTTGCTTCAGGTCATGATCCCAAGGTCCTGGGATAGAGCCCCACATTAGCTCCTTGCTCAGTGGGGAGTCTGCTTCTCCCTCTCCCCCTGCTTGTGCTCTCTCTCCCTCTTTCACTTGCTCACTCTCTCTCAAATAATCTTTTTTTTTTTTAATTTTGAAATATAGCTAACGCATTACTCAGAGGGAAATTTATCACACTAAATGACCATATTAGAAAAGAAAAAAGGTCTCAAATTGATCATCTCAGCTTCTACTTCAGAACTCTGAGAAAGAAGAGCAAATTGAGCACAGAGTAAGCAGAAGAAAGAAAAAGAGAAGTAAACCATAAAACAGACTCTTAACTACAGAGAACTGAGGATTACTGAAGGAGAGGTGGGTGGTGGATGGGTTAAATGGGTGATGGGATTAAGGAGTGCACTTGTGAGAGCACCAGGTATTGTATAGAAGGGCTGAATCATTATATTGCACATCTGAAACTAATATTACACTGTATATTAACAACTGGAATTGAAATAAAAACTTGGAAGAAAACAAGAAAATAAATATTCACTCAAAAAAAAAAAGATTGATAAAAGCAGAAATCCATGAAATAGAGAACAAGAAAAAAAGACAAAATCATTTAAATAAAAAATTGGTTTCCTGAAAACACCAATAAAATTGATAACCTCTAGCCAGAATGACCACGAAAAAAAAGAGAGGGGGAAAAAAAGAAAAAGGAAAAAAAGAGAATATTCAATTACCAACATCAAAAATAATAAGAGAGGTATATCAGTGCAAACTGTACAAATATAAAAGGATAATAAAGAAGTCATTATGAACAATGTAATGTCAATAAATTCAACAAGTTGGGTGAAATGCCAAATTCTTTGAAAGACACAACCCACCAAAGCTCATTCAATAAGAAACAGGTAATCTGAATAGCACCATATCTGCTTAATAAGTTGAATTTATAGTCAAAAACCTTCTGAGAAAGAAAATCCCAGGTTGTAATGGCTTCATTTGTGAATTTTACCAAACACTGAAGGTAGAAATAACACCAGTTCCACATAAACTGTACTAGGAAGGTAAAGAGGAGGGAATCCTTTCAAACTCATGCTACAAACATAACTTATTTTGTTCCAGACATCAGTTGGCTGGAACTTAACTGCTGCTGTGAACATTCGTGTCCATGTGCCCCTTCTTTTCACTACATCTGTATCCTTGGGGTAAATACCTAGTAGTGCAATTGTTGGGTTGTAGGGTAGCTCCATTTTTAACATCTTGAGGAATCTCCATACTGTTTTCCCAGAGTGGTTGTACCAGCTTGCATTCTCACCAAGAGTGTAAGAGGCTTCCCCTTTCTCCACATCCTCACCAACATTTGTTGTTTCCTGTCATGTAAACTTTTTAAAGAAATGAGTTTCAGGGGCGCCTGGGTGGCTCAGTGGGTTAAAGTCTCTGCCTTCAGCTAGGTCATGATCTCAGGGTCCTGGGATTGAACCCTGCATCGGGCTCTCTGCTCATTGGGGAGCCTGCTTCCCCCCTCTCTCTGCCTGCCTCTCTGCCTACTTGTGATCTCTCTCTGTGTCAAATAAATTAAAAAATTTTTTTTAAATTTTATCTAGTTATTTATTAGCAAATATTATAGTCTAGGTTTTAAAAAGATTATAAACTTTTTAAGTAAATATTTGATTAATGAACATTACGCCAATTCCTCAACTAAAAAACTTTTAATTTTTCCTATAACACAGAATAGGAAATGGGGGAAAAAAATGCTTCCTTTTAAAGGCATAAAAACGCTCCAGATACTAATAATGAAGTACTCTTCCAAAATATTTTGGTGTTTTCCAAATGTTATATCACATTAAGACAAATTATATCACATAAAGTATAATAATATAACATATAATACATATATACATACCGTGTCTTGCTTTGGAATTTGGACTAAAACAGAAAGAAGCTGCTCTGTATCAAGAAACCTTGATATAACTGAAACAAGCAAAAAACATGTGTATTTAAACTTTGTGTTACAGTTCAAAATATTAACTATGTAAAGTATTATCCTCAAATAATAAAATAGAACAGTTCTTTCTACAAACTTTTACTTGTTTTAATAGTCTTTGTCTTACATATGTCAAGAATAAAACAATAAATTCTAATGGTCTTTTCTTAATTTTATTAGTTATAATCTTTCTTCAAAAATCTCACATTGTTGGGGCACCTGGGTGGCTCAGTGGGTTAAAGTCTCTGCCTTCGGCTCAGGTCACGATCTCAGGGTCCTGGGATCAAGCCCCACATTGGGCTCTACGCTCAACAGGGAGCCTGCTTCCCCCCTCTCTCTGCCTGCGTCTCTGCCTACTAGTGATCTCTTTCTCTCTAATAAATAAATAAAATCCTTTTAAAAAAAATCTGACATTGTTGATCACCATTTCCTTCTAAAAACTCTACTTCTCTGGCTTCTAGATTTTATTATAATTTTTTCCCACTTTTTTGATTTGTAACTAACTTTTCTTCCTGATACTTAAGATTAGTTTAAAAACCCAGTTCAACCACTAATCATGTAACCTACCAGAATTTACCTATCTTCTCTGAACTTTGGTTGTTTTCATTTTTTAAATGTGGATAGTAACACCTATCTTCTAGGGTTGTGGAATGATAGTATGTGTCAAGTACATTGCACACACTAGAGCTCAAAACTGTTCTTTTGTTCTTCTCAACGCATTTTCCAGCCTAAAGTAGTCTATAAAAATAAATTCATAGATAATTGTAATCTATCCATTTTAAATACCTCCAGTTTTTTTTTAATCTTGCCATTTAACAGACCTTTTAAGGATGAACTCATTTTCTCATACTTAAAATATAGTAAACTATAACTTTTTCTTAATAACTTATGGCTATTACCATTACTGAAATGTGTGACCTCAAAGTTTTGTATAGACTTAACTGATACTTTCACAAAATGGACCCAACCTGCTATACTTTTAAAAAAAACCCCAAAAGACCAAAATTTTATGTCACTTTCTTCCTGTTCAAACGCCAAGTATCTTGTGGTATTTTTCAGTTTGCCTACCTGTAGAACTCTGTCCCTTTCTAACTTGCTGCTTCTACAGTAATTAGCTATGTTAAAACTATCTTTAAAACATTTCAGTAAATAGACTGAGTATACTAACATTATACTGTTCAATAAGACATAATACTACTATGACATTTTACATGTGATTCCACTAACCAGACTCTCTTAAGACCTCATAGATTGGCCTCTTTCTTTTTTGGTCTCTTCTTCTTCCCTTCCCTAAGCCTATCATACCAACCAGAATAATGTTTCTAAAATAAGGGTTTGATCACACTATTCTCCTGATTTAAAATCATCAGCTCCCCGAGAGATCTGGCAAGATGGTGGAGGTATAGGACGCACAGAAAGCACAGGTTCCAGAAGTCCAGCTAAAGAGGCAGAAAACCACTCTAAAAGCCGGCAAACACAACAGGAGAGAGAAGAGAATAAGAACAGCAATTCTAGGAGAAAATCGACCACTTTCAGAAAGTGGAAAAGTGAATTTAAAGCATGGGAAGAGAGACCCCGGGGGGAGAGGCCGGCTCCCAGCAGTCGCAGAGCCGAGGAGCACAAAATCCGGAACTTCTAGTCCGCTCTGCTGAGGGACATCGCTCCGGAGGCTAACCGGGGGTTCAGCCCTCATGGGAACAGTGTGGTTTCGGGACCCGTGGGGTCACCGAGGGACCAGGGGAGCCCGAGTGCGGCAGAGCTCCCAGGTATTGGGGCAGAGAAGCCGGCGGCAGAGAAGGAGCCGTGCAACGCCGCATAGGCCTACCTTGGACTATAGGAACTGAGACATATAGTTCATATAGGGCGGCCGTACTTCAAGCGGGGACCCCACGGGAGGCAGCTCCAGAGACACCCCCTTCTTCCTCCTCCGGGAGGAGCGGTGAGGGAGCGCGCAGCAGGAATCTGGTTTGGGGACTCCAGACGGGGCCGCGCACCACAAATAGAGGTGCTCCGCCACGGGCTAGCTGAGCACAGAGCACCGACTGTGGACAAGGGAGACGGGAGTGATGGCGGCTTTCCTCTAAGGGCCTGTGGAGGATCGCAGCGCCCAGCACTCGGCTCCTCTGGGCCGGAGACTGGGAGGCCGCCATTTTCATTCCCGGCCTCCAGGGCAGTATGGAAAGCACTCAGGGAACAAAGACTCCGAGAGCGGACCTGAGCAAAGTGCTTGGCCCATCCCCTGGCAAGGGCGGTGCAATTCTGCCTCGGGCAAAGACATTTGAGAACCAAGGCTACGGCTCCTCCCCCAGAAGATCAGCGAGAATATCCAGCCAAGACATAGTTAATCAATCAGTGAAAACTGCAGAATTCCACAGAATCTTTCTCTCTCACCCATCTACTCTTACCTTGACAAAATGACGAGGTGGAAAAACTCACCGCAAAAAAAAGAAGAGACAGTACTGATGGCGAGAGACCTAGTCAATGCGGACATTAGTAATTGTTGGAAATAGAGTTCAAAATGACACTCATCAAGACGCTAGCAGGGCTCGAAAAAAGCATAGAAGATATTAGAGAATCTCTTTTGGGAGAAATAAAAGCCCTTT
>JAQQSY010005872.1:0-11387 GCA_028646535.1 Procyon lotor | reverse complement strand
CTCTCTCTCTCTCTCTGTCAAATAAATAAATAAAATCTTTTTAAAAAATAAACTAAAATAAAATTCATCGCTTATGAAATGTTGCAGCTCTACGACAAAAGGGAAGCCATCTGTATGCCCCCGTACCCCTGTCCTTTGCTCTCAGAGGAAGAGGATCAATGTCACTGCCGCGGCTGGCACATCCCCGGCGCCGGCAGGTACGACCGTGAGCTCGGCAGAGAGGCGGCTGTCCCGCTGACAGCATCAGCTGTCGTGTCACTGTTCCCAGTCGTGATGTCACAGAGAACAGAAGGAGGCGGCAGGGGAGAGCCCCAAGGAGGGAGGAGTGTCGCACAGAGAATCATCTGAGCCCATCCCCCTGCCTGTCCCCACCTATTTACAAAAAGACACCCACAAGACCCCTACACGCACACCCTTGACACACAAAAACAAACATCTAAATTGGCCTCTGATCCACTTCATTCATTCATTTACTCGCTAGGTGTCCCATCCCTCCAATTCACAGATTGAAGCCCTAACACCCAGGACCTCAGACTGTGGCTGTATTTGGCGGATGGGGGACTTCACAGAGGGAGTTAAGTTAGAATGAGGCCCTTAGGGTGGACTCTAATTCAGTCTGGTGTCTTTATAAGAAGAGAGAATCTGGACACGCAGAGGCACACACACAGGAGAAAGACCTCAAGGGGACACAGGAAGGAGGTGGGGTCATCTGAGAGCCAAGGAAGACGCCTTAAGAGAAATCAACGCTGCCAACCCCTTGATCTCAGACTCCAACCTCCAAGACCGTGAGAAAATGGATTTCTGTTACTTAAGCCGCCCGGTCTGGGGTCCTGCCGGCATCACAGAAATTTCCCCGACCAGATCAGAGTATTAAATTTATCTTTACTATGGGAAAATCTGCTTCTCCCTGCAGCCGGCACTGGCACACTGATGCCCTTGGACGTCAGCCCACAGGTCATGCCTGTGATACAGGGCAAGGACCAGAGTGCAGGGGACAAGGCGCTGAGCTGGCAGTGAGACCACCCAGGATTTTGTCAGCGCTCTGCCAGAAACAGAGTGGAGACTCCCAACCTTTTATTATTTGGAAGAGAACATTAAAAAAAAAAAAAATGTGTAACTAGAAAGTGTTTTTAGCACACAAAACAGTGCCGAGTTCAGCCCTCAAGGAGCTGGTAAGCATATGGCTTTCCACAATGACCTGGAACAACAGGCAGTTGTAAAATCGAGGAATACTGGACATAAGGGCAGGAAGGGGGCTGCAGAGTCTAAAAGACGGGAAGCTTGGGTCCTTGATTTTTCTGTGGGTCTCTGAGCAGCCCCCCTCTCCCTGACCAGGCCTTATTTCACCACCCATCAGGCTCTAAGAGTGCCATGACTCAGTGAGCCAGAAGTGTCATGCCATTGACCTCCTGACTCCTGGTCTCCTAGGAAGTGTTGTAGATCTGATCCCTGATCTCAGCAAAGAGACAGGACAGGATCCCCCTAGCCTTTGGCCTGAGATGGGGTTGGGGAAGGAAAGGCACTACCATCAGGGAATAGACTGGCTTCAGATCCTGGTCTCATTGGGGAGGGGACTTAGGGTCAGGTCCACACACCTTGGGCCCTCCTAAGTCCCTGGGGTGAGCACTGATCTTGGGCAGGAGTGGGGCAAGACAATGGAAGCCAGCTGGGGCCCTGGTGTCATAGCCAGGGTTCTTCAGAGAAGCAGAACCAACAGGATTTACACAGATACATAGAAAGGGGTTCATGATGAGGGACTGGCTCGTGCAGTTATGGAGTCTGAGACATCCCACGGCCTGCCATCTGCAATGAAGGCCCGGGAGAGTCAGTGATGTGGCTGCAGTCCAGATCTATAGGCCTGAGAACCAGGAGCACCCACGTCCAAGAGCAGAAAGACATGGATGCTCCAGCTCAAATGAAGAACAAAGTCGTCCTTCCTCCTCCACAGAGTGGAGATACCCGCCGGCATTGGGGACCACATTTCTTCATCACTCAGTCTACCAAGTCCAATATTAATCTCTTCCCAAAACACCTTCACAGATGCGGCCAGAAATAAGGTTTTACCAGCTGTCGAGGCGTGCCTTGGCCCAGCCAAGTTCACATCTGGGCTTGAGCCTGTCCCCTCACCAGCATGTACCACCCACTTTCCAGCCCCCTTTTCTGTACTTCCCCTGGCCCTTCCGCCTCCCGTTCTAATCCCAGGTCTTGTCTCTGCCTCCCCCCACCTCTCATCTCTGTCTCTCTCTCAATCTGTGTGTGTGTCTGTGTGTCTGTGTGTCCTACCACTGCATTTCACTGTCTTTCTTCCTATTCCTCTCCTAAACCATCACCCCTCCTTTTACTATTGGGAGTTTGATCCAGCTTTGGTGCTTCATGTGGGCCAGTGATTCCATCCCTCATCTGTGAGAACAAGTGCTAACTCCAGACACCATGACCTACTCCAGCACTACTCCTCAAGCAGACCAAGCATGTCCCCACCCCAGGGCCTTTGCACTTGCTCCTCCCTGTTCATGGCTGGGAACACCTTGTCTAAAGAAGCACCTCAACCATCCTCATCCACTCCCACCACACCTCTGCTTCCTTTTTCTTGAGAGTCCTAATCCCCACCTGACAAGACAGTATACATTTCCTGCTCATCCTTCTGTTGTCTCTCACCCATCGAAAAGAACTTCTTATGGTGATGACTTAGACTATCTCATCCATTGCTGTGTCTCTAACCACTTCCAATAATGCCAGGTGCGTAGTAGGCACCAAACAGATATCTGTAGCTGGTTGGATAATGTCTACGACCTGCCCTTCAGCAGGTGCTCAGTGAGATTAGATACAGTGGTGACAGTCATAGTGATCAAAATTCAGTGAAAGCTCAAGGGCCTGGGTTGGGGGAGGTGTCCCCAGAAGATGGTGCCTTCCCTACCCCAGGGGGGGAGGGTTAGGAAGAAGTCTTCAACTCCCTCCACAGGGCTAGCCCAACTAAGACCTCAGAGGAATCATTCCAAAGGTATCTAGGCTCAAGACAAAAGAGTGACATTTGGGAACAAATTAAATCCTGAGAAGTGGAACCAGTAGAGAACACACAATGGGTTTGCCCAGATCTCAGGATGATGAATCACCAGGCTAGACCCATTTGTCCCCCTGGGGCTGGGCCTCCACCAGCCACCACTTCTGGCCCAAGGGCCCACCCTATGAAGGCCCCAGCTTGGCCTCTGCAGCTGACCTGCTGTGAAGTCACAGAGACTGGTGGAAAGGTCTCGAACCCGAGAGTCCAGGGGCCAGACTCTCACCCCGTCGCTGCAGGTGTCCTGACATGGCTCTGATGTCCTTCCAATCATGCATCCACATGCACCCGTGATGTGTCCTTCTTGCTCTGGCCTCTGTGACATTCAGATCCCCTGTGCAACCCCAGCCCCTTGTCCCTCCCACAGTTAAACTATGGGACCTCATAGCTTGGGTCCCTGCACGTTATAATTTCATCCTGCCCTCCTCTTTTTCTTCTATTCTTATTTTCCCTTCATCCTGACCCATCCTTCTCTTTATTCTTTATTTTAATGGGTGGTTTTCATTTTTTAAAAGATTTATTTGAAAAGGAGAAAGAGAGAGCACAAACAAGGGGGAAGGGCAGAGGGAGAGGGAGAAGTAGGCTCCCCACTGAGCAGAGAGCCCAATGAGGAGCTCAATCCCAGAACCCTGAGATCATGACCTAAGCCGAAGGCAGACGCTTAACCAACTGAACCACCCAGGTGCTCCTGGCTTTGGTTTCGTTACCTGGGTTGGTTCGTTACCTGACTCAGATAATTCGGGAAGGAGCTGGAGCATAAGGAAACATTCGCTGGCCATTCCCTTAGAAATAACACTAAATTAAAGCCCTTTCTCATGCGATCACTTAACCTTCTCAAAGCCCAGTTACAACTAACCTAATGGAAGATCTACAGTTAAATCCGTTTTTTTGTAGATCAGAAGGTACAGGACAGCAAGATAAGGGAATTTAACCAAGATTGACCTGTGCTTGGAACCCCAAGTGAGATTATTAGCATTTAGTCCCACAGCACATTACAGATCAGGTCGCAGAAACCTCATTCAGCTGTGGCCCATTTTCCACACCATCATGTTCGTGTTATCTGAGCTACATGCTCTGGCCCTGCCCAGTCTCACTGATGTGAAGTCCAGCGAAGTGCTGTACCCTGGGCATTTATGGCTTCCTGGTGTCAAATGCCTTCCACGTGTTCAGGAACCAACCTCCATTTTTCCACACAAAGCCAGCCTCCCCTCCACCCAAACTGAAGCTTTGTCCATAGTGCAAGTGACTGAACCTGCCTGGAGACCGTGCAAAGGGCCAGAGACCGAGTTGGTGGGTACCCTGGGCTCCCTGCACCCTCCCAGGAGTCCCATCCCCTCTATCTCACATGTACTTATGTCCATGCATGTGCACACACAGCATACGTGAATGCACACAGTGCACACACACACACACCATCCGCATGCACGTCCCCCTTTGAGTCCCTCCCTGGAGCCGATCCATTGGTCCTCAAAGACTTCGGAGAGTACAGGATGCTAAGCCATCTGCCAACACCCGCCTGGCAAACTCAGGCCATGTGGAAATCAGATTGAGTCCTAGAAGACACGTGCGGAGAAAATACACACAGGTCATGTCTACACGGTACCAGAAACCGCTCTTGCTGCTACGTGGAATCCTTAGCTGGAAATAGATCAGAAAATAAAAATGTAGGGCAGGAGAGCATTCCAGATATGCTCCAATCCCTTCCGGCTGGTGCGCAGATGTGAGTCGCAGACAAGCCAACAGGGAAGTGGGGGCTCCTGTCCCCGGTGTGGACTGTGGGGCTGGATCGGAGCTCTCCGGACAGCTGGCTCCTGTTACAGAAGAGGACACTGAGTCCCACAGCACCCACCGTCCTCTGTCTGCCAGCTTCGTGGCCTCGGCCCAATCTGGAGCCTCCCCATACCCAGGATCCCCATTCTTCTGAGAACTTCTGGAAGCTTCTTTCAGGCTGAGGGACCCTAGGTGCCCTCTTGGCTCTTCTCCTTCCTGGTCTGCTCAGTCCCAGCAGCCACCCTGGAGCAGAGCAGGGCCCCGGGCTGGGCGATTTGCTCCCATCTCCAAGCCTTGGTCTTCCATCTGTGCAACGGGAGGGTTGCATCGGTTCCCTTCCGGCTGTGAAGCTCCCTGACTCTATTCCACCCCCACGGAGCCAGCAAAACTACGACACTCATGCAGTCCGCCCTGTGTTGCCTTTATGTCCCCCCCTTCTCAAGACCTCCTTCTCAATCTTGCTCCCACTCCACAGAAAAGCCCAAAGTACTACCCAGCCTCTTGGTCTTGGAGAAAAGACCCTTAGGACCAATAGCTCACGAAGTCTAGGAAACCAGAGCTCCACGGAGTAGCAGGAAATGATCAAGTCCAACCCTAAAACCAGGCCACCTGACTCCCAGCTCAGCGCCCTCCCCAGGAGGATCCTATCGGGGCTGTGACAGCCCCACACTCAGCGTGCCCCCACCTCGGCAGCCTGGCACATGCACATGTTCCAGAATGTTCGCTAAATGCAGATAACAAGCCCTGTGTGGGAGACGCCCCTAAGCGTCTAACTCTGCCAACTCTCGTCCAACCCTTGATGCCATGCCTGCTCCCGAGGGACATGCACTGGGGACTTAGACCACCTCCCAGGGATGCCATCTAGTGTCTCGGCTCACGGCACCACTCTCCTCTCCACTTCTGACGGGGGGCTGCCCTATCGCCACGCGGCAGAAGATGCTCCAGACCTCCAGAAGACCCTCCCCGGGTCCACGCATGTGCTACCTGGAAGGAGGATAGTTAACACCCAGCGGGGCAAAACTGGCTGATAAGAGGCTCTCCCAAGGGCTGTCCTCAGAAGAAAGAGAGGGACACCTGTCCCTGGTCTCTGGAACACCTGTCACCTCCACCCACCCTGCTCAGCCCACACCAGCTTCTCAAACAAGCTCTGCCCTCTTCCCACTGGCACTTCCCAGAGTGCCCTCTGCCCACTTCCTCACTACCTTGTCCCTCTCTTGCTCCCTGGGACCCCCTCCTCTCTCCTAAAGCCGGAGCAGGCTCTGCTTTCCCAAGAGCCACACTAAGACCCTTGGTTGACTCCCGTGTCTCCTCTGCACTCACGGGACATTGGCGGAGCCCCTGTTGCATGCTAGGCACTGTGCTGGGCACTGTAGGGTCCGAGAGCAGTAGCACACAGCTCCCCCTGCCCCCCAGGGGCTGGTACACTCATACACACACACACACACACACACACACACACACACACACAAGTGAAATCAGATTGTGCATCCCTGTGAGAATAAAGTCCCCATTGGCTCTCACAAGCCATCTCTCTGCCGTCCTCCCCCATTAACTGTGCTCCAGGCCCGCTGGACTTCATATGCACCAAGCTCACTCCTACCCCAGGGCCTTTGCACTTGCTGTTCTGGCTGTGGGATGAGAAGCTGGCCAGAGGGATGGCCAGCTTCTCATCCACCAGCTAGTACCTGGCAGAGCCCACCTTCCCGCCCCTACCCCCCTGTCTAACCCAGCTCCTGCCTCTCCTCCCACCTCTCCAAAGCATCCTCTTCATTTTGGTTTCCTTGTAGCCTCTCCAGCCCATGAAACATGCTGGTTCGTTAATAGTCTGCTCCTTTCATGCCTGCCTCCCGCTTGGCTACAAACGTCCTATGAGCTGGTCCCATGTCTGGCTTGCTTACTGCCGGGTCCCCCACACCTAGAATGGTGCCTGGCACCCAGGAGGCCCTCCCTAAGCACGCTGAGCGCACAGATAGACACGGTGCTGCTGCCAGGCTGACAACGCACAGACAGTGAGCCTTTCTAGAACACACACCACCTTCCGGTCCCGCCCCTCCGAGCTGATCTGCTGGAGAGGAGGGTGGCGCGGGGGAGGAAGACACGAGGGGGAATGGGAAGGGTTTGGGTCTTCAATATCTGCCCCCAACACACACACACACACACACACACACACACACACACACACACACACACAGAGGCTCCTAGGGCTCTGGAATTCTGGAATCAATCACCTGCAGTGGAAGCTAGGCACGCGGGAGCAGGGCAATGGAGAGACCATCTCAGCCCCAAGGAGGAGGGTATAGACCAAAAACCCACTGACTCCGCCCCCCGCCCACCCCCGCCGCGCTGCACAGCGATGGCCCATATAGAGTCGGTCATTTATTCTTTCGACGGTGGATGTATGAGAAAGACCTTTGCTCCTGGTCCCAGCCGAGGCCAGATGTGTCGCCCTGGCCTGCCAAGCTTCAGGGTCCCCAAAGCTCACCTGGACCCTGACGACCGCAAGCTAGACCCGGAGCTGCGCCCGCGCCGCGCGCGCGGCGAAGGTATTGAACGCCGCCCCGCATGCCGCTGGTCGGGACGCAAGCGAGGGCTGTGATGCCCGCCGCCACCCGGACCACCTGCCACAGCAGGGCCAGGCCTGCCGGGACGGACGTGACTGACGGCAGCGCCCGGCTCAAGGAGAGCAGAGCCCCCCCCCCTTCCCAAACCACCGGGAAAGCGCCCACCGCTGGTCCTGGGGCCTTCCCCGGGGGCGCAGCCGGGGCTGGGAGCCTGAGCACATGGCGCCTGCAAAACCTGTTCCATGAATCAAGAGAGACACCTGGTGGCTGTCATGAGCGCTCCTGCCACCGGCTCAGCCCAGATCCCACCACCGCGCGGGCTGGTGCGCCCAGCCTGACCCCATCGGGCCCTCCTCCCAGGGGCCAGCTGTCATCCCGAAGGACTTCAGAAGTCCTGCCATGCTGGTGGGGGATCTCAGCTCTGAAACGCATCCCATGCGCAGCTGGGGGGGGGGGGGGGGGGGGGCGGAGGGTCTTCGATTGGAGATGGTGGTCCCGCTCCAGAGGGAATCTCACTAGCAGAAGAGGGCAAATACATTTCTTACTAGTAGAAGCTCCCCCCTGCGGGAACCCCCCCAGAAGCCTTGCCCTGGGTCCAGGAGGTCCTGCCCATCCCCTCTACCTCCCGGTCAAGGGGAGCTGGAAGGGCAAACACCTCCCCCCAGAACCTCCCCAGGTCCCATCCCCCAGAAATGCATCTCCCTCTCATGGGACTGCAGGTCAGGATAAGGTAGGTACTTGGTTCCTCATCTTTGACTGGACCAGAGCCTTCTGGACTTTCTCCCAGCGTCGTCTGATATTGTGAATTAATTTTCTTTTTCAGTGAATGAAGGCATTCAATGCATGGATGCCAACGGTGGGTTCTGCAGAAGATATGGGGGCTCTACACAAGCCTAGTGGGGGGCGGGGACGTCCCCCAGATTCTCTCTAGCCTGGGAGCTGGAGCGAGACTTTGACCTAGCTCTCTAGGTCCTTGTGCATCATTGTGCATGTGTGCTCTGTATACATGTGAGTGTGTGTGTGCATACGAACGTGTGTGCGCGCGCGTGTGCACGTCTCTCCCCTCTCCCCACTCTCGAGCTCCAGACTCCTCCGAGGCCGGGACCCAGTGGATTCAGGAAACAGAGCACAGATGTTAGTCAACCAAATGTTAAGTACAGGTGACTTCCCTGGGTCCCTTCTTGAACCACTAATGTGGATTCCAAGCACGCTGTGGAGATGGGGCAGGGGCACTGACCTTACTCACGACCACGATGGCACCTTCCTCGGTGGCTTTGGAAGACCCGGCACAGCTGATGGGCCGAGAGGAGGGCTCCATCCGTCCTCAAGGCTGGGATTACGGGGCCCCATCCCACGCGGGCGCCACGATGCTGCTCTCTGCGTGAACTGCCCAAGCACAGAGCGAGCCCGGGTTCTTCAGTGGGTTTCCAACCGTGCTCCACGCAGCCCCGAGAGTCTCCACGGAGGAGAGAGGAGGCGAGGGCCGCAGACAGGGTGAGCTCCAAGCCTCCAGCCCCCGGGGACTTTGTTTCCTCCACAGTATCTCTGGGTGTCCAAGAGGCTGTGGAAGAAAGAGAAGGAGTGCCCCGTCACGGGGGGGCAACAAAGGTGAAGCAGCCTCATTCATTCGTGTGTCGGAGCTTCGTTCGCTGTCCTGGCCACGCTCTGTGGGATGCTGTACCCCCTGCACCCTTCCAGGACTTCTCAGATGATCCCAGCATCTCCCAGGCATTCTGACTACTCTGGTCTGGTCCCGTCACTCAGCAATGTTAACGCTCCCCTCTTCTTCTCCCCTGGACGTGCATCAGGCTTCCTCCCGCAGGTCTCGAAGTAGGGAGAGAGGGTGGTCTTCTGGGCCCTTGCAGGACCCCGGCCCCTCTGCTGTGTTTGGGGTCCGGAGGACAGACAGCGGGAGGGAAGAGGGGTTGCCTTGCTAACGAGCAGTCCACTGTCGGTGGGTCCCACTCGGATCTTCGCTCCGTCGGCCGCGGGGGTCCCTGCAAAGGGGATGCAGGCATCAGTCGTGATGAGGAATGACCTCGGCCACATCAGGCACCTCAGAGACCTCACCTGGCCGAGGCATGTCCCCTCCCGCCCCACCTCACAGGCTGATGGATGGGGGCTGTCCTCCTCCGACTGCCTGGATGTTGTTCCAGAAGGAAAGAGACACAGCAGGCACATCGGCTGTGCATCGCTTTGGCCCAGAAGCGACTAAGTCACTTGGCCAGAGCTAGTCAATAGCCCCAACTAAACTTAAAGGGAATGAGTGAGAACCAAGTGCATTTCCCCAGCATGCAAATGTGGTGGAAACCTTCTCCCAGCCTCCTCCATCCCAGGGGACCCATGGAGAGAGGAACCATCGATGGGCTCTGCTCCCAGCCCCTTTCCAGGTGTGGTGGCCGTTTGTCTGGTGGCCCTCACATCTCCAGGGTCTAATTTCTCCCCCACTTTCTCCCCACGGAGCCACAGAAAACTTGGGGTCTCCTCCCAAAAGTTGGGCTTCCACTCTACTATACTCCCTTGAGTAAGCGATAGCATTATGCCTTAATTTTTAAAATATCTTATTAGTAAGAACTGCTGACCGTCATCTGAGCTTTTAGGGAGTCATAATCTCTGATCACAGATCCCCATTAACAAACACAGTCATGAAAAAAAAAAGAAAGAAATATTGCCAGTATTGTCAAAATGGGACCCAGAGACACCAAGCGAGCCAACGCAGTTGGAAAACCGGCGCAGGAAGACTTGCTCAACGACGCAGGGCTGCCCTAAACCTTCAAGCTGGAAAAAACACCGTATTTGCAATGCTTCCTAAGGTGAAGCGAGCTGAAGCGAGGTACAGCTTTGTTTGGTTCCAAGGGGGCGGGGGCCAGAATCGGCAGCTGTCTGTGCAATGCGACGTAGGCAATACCTTCTTTCCCAGGTCAAAGCAATGGGTAAAAAAAATCCCCCTCGCTACGCTGTTCCACCAAAGCCCTTGGTAGGAGACGTCACCGGAAAGACACGTCGTGCAATTAGCGGTGACAGTCACACAACCTGAGGATTATACACTTTAAAGGGGCGCACTTATGGTATGTGAATTCAATCTCAATGCTTTCAACGTGAGTGGGGAAAGATGTCACCAGGAGAAAAGATTCTAAGCCCGAAAAGAGCTTAAAGCCACCAGGGCGGCAGCTGTCTACACCCGCCCATGCGCTGTGGCCGCCGCCCGGGTTCCCCGGGTTATTAATGGGGCACCACTGCCACCTCGTGTTCGTAGGGTGAACAGCAGGAAAATGAGAGGTGGGAGGGAAATTGCAGAGGGGTTGGGGGGACCGCCGCCACCCTTCTCCAGCCCTCTTCCCGTAGAATGATCTTACCTCCCCTCCTCCCGGAACTACACCCCAGCAGGAAGCAAGGGCTCAAAATAGCCACTGCCTGATTCTTGGGCAGGTGCATAAATAAAACTTGGTATGTTGGAACCCACTTCTTTGTGGTTATACTAACAAAATGGGGGCAACTCTAGGCCCAGAGAGCTCCTAGACCTGCTGTGAGCCTCTGGACCCCTTACTGCTTCTAGAAGCTTCTATGGTTGTCTCAACTGAACATGAAGGGGATGGACCCATCAAGAGTTGCCCACTTAGTGCCCACCTGGCCAGGTGGGCTCCCCCAGTGAGGGGGCCAGGCAGGTGAGGCGCTGGCATGGCTCCCCATCCACAGTACCGATGGACCAGCTCCAACAGGATCCCTGGCTCAGGGGGCAAAACATAGCTATGTGCTCATGGGGAGAGCCAGAAACTGAGACAATATGCGAAACCCTTCAGGTTTTTCTTTGTCACTGGTTTCATGTTTTTCAAAGTCTTTGACCAGGAGATCCATCCCTTATGAACTATTCCAGCCAGAAAGGCATAGCCTGCTTGGAAAACGTCAGAAAAACCCAAACTATGGGTCATTCTACACAACTGGCTTGCGCTTCTCAAAAATACCAAGATGAAAAAGGAAAAAGAAAGAGCAACTATTGAGGA
>JAQQSY010005871.1:0-11389 GCA_028646535.1 Procyon lotor | reverse complement strand
ACCCACTCACACACAGAGACACACCCATTCACACACAGACACACACCCACTCACACATAGAGACACACCCGGATCTGCAGCAGACACAGAGACTCACATGCACACAGACATACACACAGAAGTCAGACTCAAATCTAATTTAAAAATAGGACAGACTAGGACAAGGTAAACTTCCAGAGAAAAACGATGCTTTAAGATTTCTCTGATATGCAAAGCAGGCAAGGAAATGGGTGTAAGTACTTTGAATGGCATTCTAATATTTAAAAAAAAAACCAGCCTCATAATATACCATGTACAAATGTACTTTTGAACGATGAGGATGACAGAACATTAAAACTTGACTCTTAGAATATTCAGATGCATATAATTGTCAGGGGTGTGGAGAACCGCCAGTGGGGGGGGAGCTGGGATGAGGAGGGCTTTTTGAGCTGTAAACTAAACCATTGTGTTTCTTCTAGAGCATTGCTTTGTGGAGGAGGAGGAAATGTGTTCAGGGCTCCCTATTTACACACCACCCATTCTGAGATGCAATGCAAATTTGCTGATGAGGGGCATCAGGGAGGCCTGGGCAGGGGATTAAAGGCTTTAGGATAATGCAAAATATTCCCTCTGGTGCTGGTTTTAGAACTAGGGAATAAGAAAGTCTTCACCTTTCTCCAAATCTGTTTTTATCCATCTGTAGTCTCAGGAACTGAGACAGCTCTCCTGCTGTAACTTTAAAAAAAAAAAAAAAAAGCAAGCTGAACCTTAGATACCAAAACATTCGATAGCTCTTCTTGCTACTGTTGTTTTGGAAGTAGTTGGGCTCCTTATTTTTCTTCTACTTCATCGCCTGTTCTGAAATCTGGGCCATTTCTTGGGAAGTGCCAAGAGAAAACAGTTTTTGCTGAATTTCCAGCCGGAACTTTGAGGAATTAAAATGTCCCAGTATGCCAGTGCTTGTACTATTTCTAGTCCTGTTTTGAATCGGATTTAAGTAAGAAAATGGAATTTCAAATTCTGGCACCAGAAAAAAAAAAGAAAAAGAAAAAGAAAAAGAAAAGAAAAGAAAAAGGCATCTTTACCTTGAAAATACTTTCAAGACCTTCCAAATACTTAACCTCTTTGGGGTGGGAGGTGGTGGCTACTGGTCAGGTAGCAGGTCTGCTGACTATTTCATATTACAGAAATGTTGGAAAAAGATGTGTTCCCTATTTCAGTGCTGCTTCAGAAGTCAGACCAGTGGCTTCCATTTATGTATTAGAGCATCTTTACAGCATAGAAAATGCCTTTTTCTTTTATTATACCACAGATTCCCTCAATGCATAGATAAACAAGCTTGGAGGAAATAATTGAATGAAAGACCTGAAATCAATGTCAGCACATCTTCTAATGAGCTATAACCATGGTGAGCTGCTGTCCCGATGAGACCACCTGCTCCAGGCAGACAGATGGTGGCCCTACGGGGGTCATGGCTCCCCTTGTAACGAAAGCTGGAGTCACATACGTGCACAGTTTTGGCAGGAAGAAAAAGACCGAGGCATTGACACTTCACAGAAGAGAGTAGTGACTTTGTTAAAGAAATGTCAGCACTCAGCTCCCTGATTCCCTCTATTTCCTATCATTTTACTGGGTTGGGCGGTCTCATCCTTCCCGAAGAGCCTTGCGCGTAGAAGAATAGTGTGAGAGATTAGCATTCTCGGAGGCTCCACAATCATGCAGATGGAAGAAGCTGAATATGTTGAGTAACAAAAATAAAACACAGGGCAGAGCTTCTGTTTGGATTCACACTCTCCTAACCACAGCCCTACAGCAATGTTAGATTTTGGATGATTGAAGATAGCACTGAAGAGGGGCACAAGAAGTGACACCGAGGAGGAGGTTGGATGTGGAAGAAAAGGGCACGTTGGATAGGAATTCTATTTTTAGAATAGCCTATGTATGAGCTATATACTATGAGAAGATCCTCAGGGAGATGTACTTAAGGAAGAAAATTTGTAATTTTAGTTGATTAAAAGTATGTTCTATCTTCTAGTAAACAAATGAACAAAATTCACATTAAAATGTGACTACAGAATGTGGCAGATTGCCTCTTTGTTCTATATAAAATAGAGCTGCATTTTTATTTTTTAAATTTTTATTTTTTAAAATAATGCTTTATTTTTATATTAGTGCTTGAGTTTTAAAGTCTTTAAAATCCCTTTTCATTTGTTCTGGAAGCCATGTTTTCCATTGTTAGAAAAAATCCTGACTGCATTTATTATATAAATAATAGATAAATTCATTCATTCATTCAATCATCTCCACTATGAAGCACTATCTTGCAGGCCATTTAGAATTCATTATTGGTTCCTATCAACTAAATGCCTTGATCATTTCCTCGTTATAATGACAACCAAAAAAACAAAAACAAAAACAAACACACGAAAAATCCCAAAGCAAAAACTACTCATTTCTCAACATTGTGGGGGAGGAAGAATAACCACCACCACCACTCCCCTCACCCCAGGTTGAGAAGTCTTAAAAAAAGGCTAAGGATATAAAACAAAAAATATGGTTCCTCACTGCAAAAAATGAACAGTCTGGAGGGAAAAGAAATAAGCCAAGTGTAATCATTTATTGATGTATCGCCACTCAGGCCCGTCGTTAGAGTGTGATAATCAGCTTAGAGCACAGCTCTTCTCTTCCCTGAGCTCAGCCTGGAGCTGTGCTTCCCGAGTCTTGGTGTGACAGGGAGGGTGTGTGGCAGACAGCTGGCTGGCAGAGGCTCCCTTGTAGAACTGACTCTGCTCGTCTGGAGGGTTCCATCTGGTGCTGGTGACCTCTGCCGTAGGAACTGTCTCCAGGCAGGTGGTGTGTGTCTGATTTGGGGGCCAGTCATTCACCCTCACTGTGTATCTCCATCGCTGAGGAACTCCTCAGAGAAGCAGCATTACCTCCCTCCGGCCCTGCAGCAGCTCATATTCCTGGCCTGTTGTCCAGCTTGGGTTTGCCATCTTGGACAGAGCAGCCACCTGAGCATCCCTATGGCTCAAGCTCATCTGAACCTCTGGGCTCCCCCACGTGGAGCCCTAGGAACAGATAGGGCCCTCTTGTTCATTCTTGGACGACCAGAGAATACTGGAATGGAGTGAGGAGGATCCCCAAAGCCTTTCCAGATCCAACATGTGACAGTTCCCTCAAGCCCCGTGTCATGGGATGCTAAAGTAGATCTCACTCATTCAGAAGTCTGTGGATCAGAAAAGGGACTACCCTGTATGTACAAGTATACTCCCCACCTCCAGGACATGTATGTCAAGCACTGAAGAGGCACAAAAGAGATTGAACAAGACAACTGGACACACTCTTGGACTCTGCGAACTCTCTCCAACGAATCCCTGCTCAGGAAGCAGTACCAAGGGAAGTCTGAAGGTTCTACAGCTTGACAAACATTCAGCCAAGGGAAAAGCTCTCAATGTCTCTATACTGACCTATAATAATCAGAAAACCCCACTAACTATGATTCTAACATTCACTGTTTGCCTAAAGGGATGTCCAGAGGCCAGTGGACTCAAAATATTATCAAGCAACTGGATATCTTTTATCATTTTTTTCTTACAAATTTTACTTTTACATTTACGATGATTACCCAAGTTGCAAGACTCAGGATGAGGCATTGTGCTTGTACACAAGAGCATCCATTTGAAACAATCTGCAAAAGAAAGGGACTGAGGACCTTCCTGTGCAGTGTTCACTTTTGTCAGGAAGTCCCTGAAGCCCCAAGGACTTGCAGTCACATACTAAGTCACAGGACCACCCCTAGACTCATCACTGGCAAAGGGGAAAGAAATGACAAACCAGCCTAGGGCCATCGTGATTCATACTCAGGAGATGAGTACATTATCAAAAAAACTTAAATAAAAGCCAGAGAGGGTGCTTTTAGATGGTAAAAAGGGGGAGTGTGTTGGGAAAGCACCAGAGGAGAAGTCAGCCACATTTTCTTCTTTCAGATATGCCCAAACATCATTAGGGATCCTCTTTGACTTCCCTTAACTTGGCTTTAGGGAAAGAAAAGAGAATATCCAGTTTTATGTGCTCCAGTAATTCTAATTATTTCCCTCTTCTTCACAGGGTTCTTCTGCTGGCTGGGAAGTCGAGTAGTTTGGTTATGGAGCTGTCTTTGCAACTTGCTGCAACAGCTGTGGGAAAATGTCTGATCCTCAATGAGAACCAATCCTTGGAGGTCCTCTGAATTTAAAATGCAAGGCACCTTGGTCCTTTTAGTGTCTTAACAGACATTTTCTACACAGTGGGAAATTCTGACAGAATATCTCGTTAGATTTGAAAATGCTATGAAAATGTTAATTGCTTTGTGGGAACACTTAAAAAGTGGAGTGTAGCACAAACAAATACTACACATGAGTGCTAAGACAGAATGCTGCAAATTGGAAGTAAACAGTTCAAGGGCTAAACTTGATTTCACTATAACACAACCTAAAACTTCTTGGAGAAGAGGGTGATTTCATGGCGAGGGTGGGAAACACACAAGATGAGCATGGGGTGTCTGAAAGGGACACCTTCACCAACCAAAAAGAGTTCCAATGGCCAAAGATGGCACAATTCAAACAATAAAACAAATTACATAGTATTAGATTATAGCCCAAGGTATGAGACAAATATATGTGAAGAGTTCTAAATGGTATTTGTAGATATTTCGCCCTCTAGGAGATTAGAGTTTAAAAAACTTCCTTCCCAACCTTGTTGAGTATGGGCAGGTTCACTTCCAAATAGAGTATGGAAAGGAAAAAAAAAAAGTAACTTCCCAGGAAGAACACTTTCTAACACTACTTTTTCCGAGTCACCAAGGTTAACAAAGTCATTTTGATATCAAGTACTCCCATGAGGGACCACGTGATGAGAGAGAGACTTCCATCTCTGTAATGCTTTCCCCATCAAACCTATGACCCCAGTGTGATCGTGAGGAGAACATCAGATAAACCAAAATTAAGGAGCATTTTACAAAATACCTAGCACTCAAAAACTACCAAGGTCAAGACAAATTAGAAAGACTGAGAAACTGTCCTAGGCAAAAATGACTAGAGAGAGAGGATGATGCAGTGCATTGTAGTGTCCTGGGGGTGAATCCGGGAATAGAAAATGGCAGTAGGTGGAAACCAGCACGGTTTGAATACTATTTGCTGTTTGGTTAAGAGTCATGCACCCATGTTGGCTTCTTCAATTTGTTAACTGTACCATGGTAAGTAAGGTAAGATGTTCACCTTAAGGCAAATTGGGTGAGGGGGTCTATGAGAACTTGTACTATCATTCAACTTTTATGTAAGTCTAAACTTATTCCAAAATAAAAATCTCTTTAAAAGGAATCAAGGAGAGATTGGAACAAAGTTTGGCTCAAATGCAGAGTAATGGCTTTGTCAAAAAAGATTTTGCATGTCATCTATGAGACACTGAAAGAATTTTCATTGGAGGAGAAACATGGTCAGGTTTTTATTTTAGAAAGATTAAACTGGAAGCACTGTGCAGTAGGGACAGGGCAGAGAGCGAAAGGCAGGAAGGTGTGATGAGCTTCAATACAGAATGCTATGCTGGAGTCTTGTGCGTGCGTATGTGTGTGATGTACGTATACCTGAATGGCAGGTACCCTCAGAACAAAGACATTTCCTGTCAAATGTTGAAAAGGGAAATACATACATTTTATAATAAAAAACAAAACATAGATCATTGTTTCTATTTGGATGCATTCGCTCCAATAGGCTCCTTTCCCTTGTTTTAATGCTATTTAAAGAAACAGACAAAAGAAAAGCATTGTCTGATTTGAAAATAACACTGTAGATTTCATATTAAAAAAAAAAAACAACAACAACAACCCTAGATTCTGGTGCTTATCAGCTTTTAGCTATGTAATCTTGGTCTAATCACTTCAATAGGACCATTTCTAAATGTTTTTTCCATTTCTTTCTTTTTTTTTTCAAAGATTTTATTTATTTATTTGACAGCGAGAGAGGGAACACAAGCAGGGGGAGTGGGAGATAGAGAAGCAGGGTCTCCGCTGAGCAGGGAGCCCGATGAGGGACTCAATCCCAGGACCCTGGGATCATGACCTGAGCCCAAGGCAGCTGGTTAAACGACTGAACCACCCAGATGCCGGTTTTTCCATTTCTAAAACAAGAAGATTGAGATAGAATGCCTTTGATTTCCAAGATAACTATCAGAGATGTTGCAATGAAATTAGTACATTTGGAGAATTATTGGATTAGAAGATGATTAATCTATGGAGAGAATTAATACCTACTGAGTGCTTACTAGTCTAAAAAATATTTTTATCATTAATGATTTTTTCTTATCCTGTGAAGGTAACATTGGCCTAAACCACATAGAATTACTTGATTAACAAGAATTCATTTCAAACTTTGCCGTTTTACAAAACTTCTATGAATTTCAAAATCAAGATTCATGACTTCAGCATTTCCAAGCAATGTAACTTGTTTTATAGCTATGGAAGTGTTTGCAGTTTTAAAATTGTTCATAAAAATAATTTTTATGCTTCAAGACTTCTGAAAAAGAAATCAACCATGAACATGTTAGACTGCCTATTCCACAATGGCTGTTCGCTGATCAAAAACAGCCAAAATGTTGAAATTTTATAAGCCTGCATTACATTTTTTTGGTGAACTATTACTAACACAAGTAGGACATTTATTCTGATAAGGCAAAAGTGAAGAATTTAGCACATTTAAGAAAATTTCCAAGCTGAGAAATTTGATATGATTTAACTGTGACAGGACACCAAGTAAATAAGACTTATGCATCATTTAATTACACACATTCATTCTTTTTCCTGAGGAAGGCTGAAACAAACATGTTCATCATGGTGTTTACCCTCCTATGACACATCTATTTCCTACTGCTTCCAGTTCCTAAATTATTGCTGATTAGAGTTTCTTTGACATTAAAAGATCACCTGTTTTGGAGTTTAAAAATAGACTGACCCGCAGAAACAGTTTACCTTTTAAAATATATAGTGTTGCACTGATGCAGCTCTTAGTGGCAATATCTATCATATGTACACAATAGAATTCTTCCTCACAATGTATAACATTTAAAATCACATCAGAAACTTACTATGGATCCTTTAAAATAAGAACTCATTATTAGCCGAGGACAGATAAATATACGTGACTGCAACTGAGTTTAATTATGTTGTAGGGTCATAAAGGAGGCCTTCAAAGGCAACAGCAAGAAAATCTTTGCAAGATGCAGATTGTGGTTCTGTAAATAATTTCCACTCTCTGAAGAAATTGTTGGAGGAAAGGAGTGCCTTATATTGGTCTTGCCTTGTAAATTAGAGTAGTAAATCCAACTCTGATCTGTCAGAAACCACTGAAGCTCATTTCTACTCAGCATTTATTTGGCTCTGTTTCGATTTATGCCATTACTGAATAGCTTCCTCCTCACTTTTAATTTCATGAAATTTAGAATTGAAAGCCCACATCAGGCATGAAAGAGGAAAAAAAAAAAGATGTATGATTACAAAGATAACTCAGCAGAACAAACAAACTAAAATTTACATATGATCTGAAAAGGGAACCTGATATTGGAATGACTTATTCTGACACTTTTAGAGAAATATAGAAGGAAATGGACATCTTAATTGGGGCAGACCCTCTTGCCCCATTTTCAATTACATAAATATCCCCATAGCTTCCTTTTGCAATAACACAGTTTTCTGAGCCTCGATTCTTAATTGCATCCCATTCCTTCTATTACATCAATACTTACTTTTCAACTATTTTGAGATCTTCCAGGTGTTAATCAAACAAGAAGGAAGCTGCTGTCTCTGCAAGATCCATCTCTATGTGCTCCTATGGCGTCTCTTAGTCATTGGGACAGCCTTGACTTTTACTTTTGTATCCATGACCCATATGATAAATGCCACCTGAACAGTAACAAGAAAGGAAAGAATAAATGGAACAATATTAAAGAAGCATTTTAAAGGCATCTCAAAAGCCCAAGCAACACTTTTTCTTTTTTCTTTTTCTTTTTTATGTAACAGCAGAACTCACAGTCCTTGATCTTCTAGCCCGTTATTTCAGACCACTGAGCCATGTTGCCTCTCTGAATAAATGGACAAAGACTCAGAAATGCCTTTGCAGTGTGGGATGGCTTTGGAAAATACATTGCATCTAGAACAAAGAAGCAATGGTGCCTTTCTAATTGATCTTGTTACCACCACTCCTTAAATCTGAGGTCCAGTGCTTTCCTATCATTGAAAGACTACGCAAAGATCCACTTCTAAGACTGGTAGAGCACAAAGATAGAGCTGGTTTCAAAAATAAAACATAAAATTCCTGATCTGATTTATACACAGACCCTGAGTATATAAGAAAGTTTCATTTCAGAATTAATGCATGAGTGATTCAGAAGATTTTCAAATGATTAAGAATGAATGTCACTTACAAATATGAAAAAAGAAGAAATTGGCATAAAAGCAATGGCACTGGCATACCATTATTTTCATACATTAAAAGATATTTGGCAAATACAGCCAGGTGCTCAAGCCTTTCCTCTTTCTGGAAAAATTGTTTTCTTTTTCTTTCTTAGATTGATTATTTATTTATTTATTTATTTGCCACACAGAGAGAGAAAGAGAGAGTGAGCACAAGCAGGGGGAGCAGCAGGTAGGGGGAGCAGCAGGCTTCCCACTGAGCAGAGAGCCTGACGCTGGGCTGGATCCTAGGACCTCAGGATCATGACCTGAGTCAAAGGTGGGTGCTTAATTGACTGAGCCACTCAGGTGTCCTAGAAATATTATTTCCTTTAACAGAATGAAGAATAAAGAATATTAACATCAGAAACTGAGGCTTTCCTAAATTTGAAATCAGGAACCAGATCCTTAGAGTCTGTATTTTCTAAAAGCTACAGCAATTGGCCTTACATATCCATGAACTGTAAGGAAATCAAAGTATCATTCCTTGGTTTCAGTTCCCTTACCTGAAAAAGATATAATTCTCTACTACTGTAGAAACATTCCTTATCACACATGGTAACCCTAAAATAAAAGTGTTTATATTTGACTTTATGTAAAAGAGGGATCACACTCATTCTATTAGAGGCTTTCATATTTCTTATAAACAAATATATAACTCAATTAATTAGATTTCGTATTTGTTTTCAGTGACTATGATGGTATAAGCTATAAGGTTAAGCATTCAGAGAAAATAATGTTATCACTTCAAATGACTACATTGTTACAAATAAGGCGGGGATTCACTTTCTTCTGCTTTCTACATGATAATGACACGTTAAGTAATAAAATGTGTATCTTCCATATAAAAAGCACTTAGGTAAACTAGATTTCTGTCCACTATCCAAAAAATTGAATATATGATATTCATATCCTCAATATTGGTAGTTTTTGATATTTAGTGACAGTGCAGACTGAAAAAACAAAAAATAGAGAGACTTTTTCCTATTAGCAGAATGAAATAGAGGTCCAGTATCCTTTCTGTGGCTCCATTTCATACATGTTGTCTGCTACTTTGACTCTGAGTTGAATAACATTTAAGTATGAAACAAAATGGTAACAATTACACTTAGAATTACTCATCTGAGCTTAATAAAACTTAAAAGTTTTAATTATATTTAAGTCTTAATAAAACTTAAAACTTAAAAGTTTTAGTTATAAGGCCTCCAGGAGAAAAGCAAATGGTAATTTTGTTCCGAAGTCATTGCTAGATGAGGGGAACCTGGGTGGCTCAGTCAGTTGAGCATTCAACTCTTGATTTCACCTCAGGTCATGATCTTGGGGTCCTGGGATAGAGCCCCACATGGAGTCTCTGTGCTCATCAGGGAATTTGCTTGAGGATTTCTCTCCCTCTCCCTCTGCCTCTCCCCCATCCTCTCTCTGTCTTTCTCTCTCTCTCTCTAATGAATAAGTAAATCTTAAAAAAGAAGTCATTGCTAGATGAAATAAAGCACCACTGCAATTGAAATCAAAGAGAATAAAATAAAGTGTGAATATCACACAAATCACAGGTTTATCTCATCCCACGTTGCCTGTTCTACTGTGATGACATTGAAGATGCAAGACTGGTCTTCATGGTAGTCCTTAGTGAGAGTCAGGAACTCTGCTGGCTTTTCTCTGCGGACACGTAAGACTGTGCTTCCCCAAAACCCTGAGGTTAAGTGACTGTGTGACTTATTTTCACAATGAGATGAAAGCATTGATGATAATTCTCCATCTTTCTGTACTCCCAGGTCAGAGACTGTATATATTCACAGGTTAATGAGGAGGAATGATAAGGAGTCCCCAAAGGACAGGGAGATAAGAAGAGAGGCAGAGGCTTCTGTCTTGAAGACTAGGCACGAGATAGTACAGCAAGAGTGAGAAATACGTTTTTACTATTTTAAGCGACTGATATTTTGAGGCTGCTCTTTAATACAACATACTTGGCTATTATCATAGATACATATTCTTTGTCTTAAATAAATAGCTTAAAAAATAGGCTTGGAATTTTTCAATTATGCAGAACAAGAAAATCCCTATGATGCCAACCTATAAAGTTAATTCTCAAGGGGAAATGACACATCTTTCCATCTTCTAGAATATTACTGAAATTTATTCATGAGAATCCTGATAACAACAGAGAAATGGATTTCCTTTTGGCTTAAAGAGGCCATAAAACAAATTACTGTTATTATGTCACTAATTTACCTAAGACTTTTCAAAATCAACATTATGGTAATTTCTCTATTCTCTCTCTTTCTTCCTTTCAATCAATCTTCTTTTCTTCAGAGTTTGACTGGACAAGCTTAAAAACCTATTAAGCTGTATCGATGTAACTTTTAAGTAATATGTATACATATACACACTATATATATATGATTCAAATACACATATATATACACACATATATATACATAAATACATACTATATATATAGCATAAATACCCTCATTATCATTAGAATCATTAGAAAAATCATTAAAGAATCATTAGAAAAAGATATACACAGGAAAAACTCTGATCTGTAACATAATAAAAATCTACATAGATAAATATTCTAGAGCTAGAGGGAAGGCTTTTCATTTGCAAATAAAACCTTACAAAAGTCCCATAAATAACACAAGGGATAAATTTTACTTCTTTTAAAGCATTGCCTCTATTGTATTTAATCCACACAGCACTGGATTCTATAAATATTTCTTGCATTTTGAAGATGGTGATACCCTGGCAGAGTTTTTTTTTTTTTTTTTTAAAGATTTTATTTATTTGACAGAGAGAAACACAGCTAGAGAGGGAACACAAGCAGAGGGAATGGTAGCAGGAGAAGCAGGCTTCCCGCAGAGCAGGAAGCCCGATGCGGGGCTCGATCCCAGGACCCTGGGATCATGACCTGAGCTGAAGGCAGGC
>JAQQSY010005870.1:0-11390 GCA_028646535.1 Procyon lotor | reverse complement strand
TTTTTATTGCCATTTTATGCCCATGCATCTCCACTTACATCAGGCTGGGCAGACACCTTGACTTTTGGTTCATACATAGGTCACCAGATGATGGAAGGGCCACAAACAAATCTAATGGATAAGACTGTGTATCACGGGGCGCCTGGGTGGCTCAGTGGTTAAAGCCTCTGCCTTCGGCTCAGGTCATGAACTCAGAGTCCTGGGATCGAGTCCCACATCGGGCTCTCTGCTCAGCGGGGAGCCTGCTTCCCCCTCTCTGTCTGCCTGTCTACTTGTGATCTCTGTCAAATAAATAAATAAAATATTTTTTAAAAAAAGACTGTCACTTGGAGTTGGGACTTTGGGGATAGGTGTTCCAACAATGAGAGCGAAACGTGCCTGGAATCCAGGGACCCACAGACAAGACCACACCTAGGTCCCTTACAGTTTGATATGGGATTAAATTCTAGCCAATGAAATGTGAGCAGAAGTGACGTATACTCCCCATGAGCAAGTAAGTACCCATGCTCTCTCCACTTCCGCCAGCTTGATGCCGACAAGTACAGGAGCCCTGAACGCCATGTAATGAAGATGGTGGGTGTGGGTATGTGAATCACTCTAGATCACTATGGAATCACTAGAGAGTAAGTGATTGACTAGGGGAGGCACTTGGAGCTTTATAAGAAATAGATATAAACATCTATAGTTTATTTAATATGGGTTCTCGGTACAGCAAACTGCAGAAACAGGAATGTATCTGGGCTGTAAACTCAGGCAGCCAGGCCTCCACAATCTGGGCTATGGTACTCCTTGTGAAAAAACATGAGGTATTATATGAGCCACTTTTTTTTTCTGCAATAAAAACTTGTAATGTCTAACCTGTAGTAGAGTCAAAATCTGGTAGGTTTCAGGGTTCATTACATAGTCCTGGGCATCTTTTCATCACGGTTGTTTCCCCCAGATCTCTCCTCCTTCTTTCTTGTTTTTTTTTTTTTAATCTTTGCCAGAAATTTAGCAGTTCACTGAGAATTTCACAAGTCAATGGCACACAAGATAATGTCTCTTAATAAGGCAAGAAAGAAACAACATACTCCAAATCAATGAGAATCATGCCATTGCTCCGGACCAGGGGAGATAAAAGAAATAAAGTCCAAATTTAGTCAAGGTGTAATTTAATATGAGTTGGTACCCAGGAGACAGCTTAGCCAACTGAACTGTTCCTTTTGATAGAACTTCAGTGCATCTGGGGATAAAAAGCTAAAAGACTCATTTGGCTTTTCTCCTCCTGGCATCCTTCTGGAGCCCCAGTGAAAGATGACACCACTGTGAGCAACACCAGCAATGCTTCTGTTGTTGGAGAACCTTTGTTTAAAGGGCATAAGCAGGGGCGCCTGGGAAGCTCAGTGGGTTAAAGCCTCTGCCTTCGGCTCAGGTCATGATCTCAGGGTCCTGGAATCGAGCCCCGCATCCGGCTCTCTGCTCAGCAGGGAGCCTGCTTCCTCCTCTCTCTGCCTGCCTCTCTGCCTACTTGTGATCTCTCTCTCTCTGTCAAAGAAATTTAAAGAAAAATGAAGGACATAAGCAAAAAAAAAATAAATAAGCAAAATAAATAAATAAAGGACATAAGCAGACAGATGCCCTTTGTGACATAAGTATTTCGTATAATCAGTATTCACTTATCCACCACAATTTTAGTCAATACACAGATAAATCCGTAAGATGCTGGGAGTTGGCACCTAAGGTGCTCTCTCCATAGCTGTCATTCTACATCAAAGGGATAGGAGTAGGAAGCATAAGGCCCTCAGTCACAGCAGCTCTGCCATCACACATCCTTGTGGGTTCTGGTAGGTGAACTTGGTGAGTGAACTGAGCCTTGCAAATACATGTATTTACAAGGAGGATTGTATTAAATCACATCATTTAACAAAAACATTTGAATATGGACCTAGAATGGTTTGCTCAGTACCAAAGACACAAATGAATGAGAATCTTCCGGGCCTTCCCGGAACTCATGTTTTAGTGGGGGCTGAGATAAACCCAGAAGGCCTCTGTGTTAAGAGAAGCACTGAATGCAACAACAGGACAGTAAATGACTAGCAAAACAGGGACTTGAAGCACTCAGTCTCTTTCCTTTTCACAATCTAAACTGAGAGGTCTTGTTTTTCTTTATATGTTCCAGAACAATCTTGAGAACAGCACCCATCACAAGCACAGGTGAAGAGCAGGCAGCATGACTTCACCAAGCACAGGTGCACCTTACTTCCCTTTCCAGGACTGTTGAACAAAAAAATAGTCCAGGGAAAGCTGCATGAGGTGTGCTCATACTTCCCAGTACAACTGGATAAAATACCAGCTGCCCAGGACTGTATGGAAAAAAAGAAGTAAACAGCCTTTTATCAAAAGATGTGCTGTGTATAGTTCAGGCAATATTCTTTTTTCTTTTTAAGACTTTATTCATTTATTTGAAAGAGAGGGAGAGAGAGAGCATGAGCACAAGAGAGAGCACAGAGGGGGGAGGGGCAGAGGAAGAGAGAATCTCAAACAGACTCCCTACTGAGCAAGACATCCCACACACACTGGGCTCAAGGCCATGACCCTGAGGATCATGACCTGAGCCAAAACCAAGAGTTGGACGCCCAAACGACTGAATGGCCCAGGCACCCCAAGGCAATATTCTGAATGGTTTGTGTTCGAAGATGTTCTAACTTAAGAATTTAGTATATAAAATATTATACTATTACATTATCAGATGTTACTACATATATTAATAGACTTCATATACCTTCTGAGTTTTAAGAGTAAAATTCCAACTACCTATCATTTATTATCCCTGTCCCACAGAAAAGCACTAAAAATTATAAAGCATTGCAATATTGTTTTGACACAGAAGCATAATTTGACCTCTTTTGATAGTTTACAGATTCTTTTATTAACAATCAAAAAACTGCATACAATAGGAAAATAAATGTTTCTTTAGTGAATAATTAAATGAAAATCATCCAGAACTTTATAGGATTTGTAATGCATCCCAAGTTTGATGTGCACCTTAGGACACAGGACAGCAGCTTGCCAATCACTAGGTATGACTGAAAATGAGAAAGCAGTGATTTATAAAACATTTACCTAAGAGTTTTCCCAATGCAATTAAAACAGGAAATAAAATTTATATTTAGACCTAGTTCTAGAGGACTCACACGTCAATCTTAATTGCATTGTCTTGATGTTACTTTCTTAAATGTATTCACTAGAAACTCAAATCTCATTTTAAGATCATGAATTTGAGGTGTGCAATAAAGCTTGTAATTTCTCAACCCCAAAGTTTAATTATTACACAACAGTTCAAGCAACAGATTCTACCTTAGACAGTGTTTGTCTCGTGCCCTGTTTTCTTGCAGCACTGAGCACACGATGGTGTTTGAAGCACATTTAAGACTAGAAGAGGCACTGCTGTGTTGGTCACAAAAGTCCCTCTTGAATGAACAATGAATGCTTGGTTCATTGCAGAAGAAATTTTACCTTTTCTATTTCTTTTCTATTATGAGAAACAGGGCTAAACAAAATCTTGAAGTCTCATTTTCTGCCGTGTGATTAAAATCTTTATCTGTAAATTATCTTAGTCTCTGAAAATCTATCTGATAGGGAGGAAAAAACAAAACCTTACGGAAGAACAGCATGCTGTCCCCTGATCCCTCAGCACAAAATCAGAGCAAAAATAGAGCCCCATAGAAATTTCAACATTGAATTTTTTTGAAATCTTAAAGCTTAATAGAAGTCAAAAAGCTTTATATGAATCAGTAATCTCTGCGTACCTGCTAGTTCAATACAAACCAGCATCTGACAGACTACTTGTGTCCAAAATGCCGTCTTTCAAAAAGGATCTACTTTTCTAACTGGTCCATTCAAACAGCGTTCACTGCCTTGCTTATACATATGTGGGTGTATATATCCGTAAATATGTGTGCACGTGTGTGTGTATATATATATATATACGTATAGGCATGCGTGCATATATACGTACACATGTAAGCATGACTCTCATTTGTGCTCCATGAAAGTCACTTCACTGTGGTAGATGAAGGATGGCAATCCTAGTCTCCGAAGTGTCTTCAATCCACAAGCACACACACAGCTATCACTACTCTCATCAATGCTGCTGACAATTCAGAAAGCCTAAATACTTTCCAATTGAATTCTAAAAGAAAAGTGCCTTAAATTTAATTTTTTTAAACTTCAGTCTTCAATATTGAAACTGCTAAGTTACCCCATTTTTCCATGAAAATTCTGGCAAAAAACCAGAATAAACTTGGGGAAAAAATAATATACTAACTTGGGAAAACATCCAGTTACTAAATAGGCCTAAGAAAAAAATCTATATAGAAAAAAAAAATATTCTCACAGGTCCCACATAAAATCTATGTGGGTTGCACACCACAGCATTATCTGAATAAATAAAAATTAGAAACCAATGAAATATTCAGTAACAGAACTGTAAAATGAATTTGGAAGTGTCCAATTATACAGCCCCCCAAAATAAGGAAAATGATGAAACAATGGAACATGACCATGTTAAGCCAAATTACAGAAGACTCCCTGACTCATTTAAACAGTCCCACCTGCAAGCAGGAAACAGGAACATAATTTGACAGGCTGTGTCACTGGATTATAGGTATTGGTTTCCTTTACTTAAAGGACTCTGGAATATAAAGTTTCTATAGTGACTGTGCATTTTTTTTAAAAAGAAAGGATCGAATATGATGGAATAACTCAAAAACAAGTCCTTGAAAAGCAATGTTCCAGTGCACGTGACACGCCGCTGGCCACATCCACCTGCCGCTCTGGGAAGGCAGCACCCAGACCCGGGCTGTTGCTCTGCAGAGGGGCGCTCGTGAACAGGGAGGAAATGGGGGGCAAGTGCCTGGCCGGAATGGTCTGTGGCCTCATGCCCAACATTCATTTTATCTACAAGGCCCAGATCTGTCCCCTTTGAGCAGTCACCTAACATATGTTTCTATGTTTGATGACAAGGTTTCACACAAAAGTCTTCTTTCTCCCAACAGAAAAATTCAAATGCACTATTTCCTTTTCATAACAGAGCAATTCCCAATTAGCAATCGAGTGATATTTTTTAAAAGACAAAATGGTGTTAACCCTGTGGAACATGTGATCAAAAATAATTAAAGGCCCATGGGTGATCTACCACAAGTACTACTAGACAGAAGATTACTTACAAAAAAACCAATTTTCAATAGAAAAACTGAAACAATTTCCCTTGGGAAACAAATTTAACCTTTTATCGTTAAACAACTGGGCAAAGGACCAGGTTTTCTACAAGTGCAATAGAACAGGAGCAAAAAGACTTCCCTCGAGACCCTACGAGGACAGGGATAAGAACTTTTTGACTTCTTTTATGATGGCAATTATAACCTGCTGGCTGTTTCAGCTCTCAGAAGATGTTCACTCAAAAGACTAAATCAAACAAAGCACTTACTATTTTCATTTGCCCAATAACAAAATTTGAAAACAAGAAATTCATAGCATTAAATCATGTTCATCAAATGCTTGAACAAGCTACGTTAAGAAATGCTACAAAAGAGCAGCTTACTGGTATACTACGGTACGCTGCACTACTACAAAAATAGTCGTGAAAGCTTATTTTGCTCAATGTGATGATCATGTTTTACTTTTTGCAAGCCATATATCTCTCCGTTACATTCTCCCAGTTGATTACATTCCAAATAGCTTTTAGGTAATCCGGTCTGACATTTTTATACTGAAGGTAATAAGCATGCTCCCACACATCGATCCCCAGTAGTGGAATAAGACCTATTGGAGAGAAGGGGGAGAAAAGTAAAAATTATGAATTTCAATCTAAAATGTCACTGCATCTTCTCCACTTAAACTTTCTCCTATGCACACAAAATTACCCTTCACAACATTCCCATCCCATTTTTCATTTTCTTTTACAAATAGGAAATTTGTCTAAGAATAAACATCTAAAAAAAAATTTTTAAGGGCACCTGGGTGGCTCAGTGGGTTAAAGCCTCTGCCTTCAGCTCGAGTCATGATCTCAGGGTCTTGGGATCAGGCCCCGCATTGGGCTCTCTGCTCTGCAGGGAGCCTGCTTCCTCCCTTCTTTCTGCCTGCCTCTCTGCCTACTTGTGATCTCTCTCTGTCAAATAAGTAAATAAAAATCTTTAAAAAAAAAAATTTTTTTTTTAAACTTTACTCTTTGGAAGAAAATGGGATAAAGAGTAAAAAAATTTAAAATAGAGTTTGGAAAATTAAATACAATATTTTAAGAGCTGTTCTTGAAATACCAACAAATCTATCCATGAATCAATTCTTAGGGGGAATAGGTAAAGTACCATGTTTGTGGGGTGGTTGAGGACCTTTGGAAGCAGTCAGGGGAGTTTTAGGAGAACTCGCTCTGCTTCCAAGACTAATAATGTTAGTCTCAGAGAATACAGAGCACTTATGAGACACTGACAGAAAAAAATAAGTTAACAAGGAAAACTAAATAGGACCAAAGACAAAGAGACACTGTTCACGGAAATTAAATAGCGTAAAGAAGAAATTATTTAGACAACACTCATTTTTAAAAACTCTCAAACTAAATGACACCTCTCCTCTAGGAAAACAAGTACCAATCAGTGGGTCTTGAGCAGTGGGGAGTTATGTCACTAATCACGTACTATGAATAGTTAAGGTAACAAAGTTCACAAAAATCATAAATGATTTTTCCCCTCTATAAACTGCCATGACTTTCACTGATTTTCATTCCGGTGGGCTTTCATCAAGTGGAAAAGCAGCAGGCGGGGCCGGGGTTTACCTGGAAATCCCAGCCTTGCCTGTCGGGCACCTTCAAAGACAGACCTGACTCTCTACAGCATTCTCCAGCATCTCACTTTCCCAAAAGAGCTGTTTAGATCCTAGCTAAATCTGAATATATCTAGGGAAGTGAGGGATGTAAGCAAGTCTGTGGACATGAGTAGAGGCAGAAAACGTGGCTGAGAACTACCAGTGACTGATGCTGAGATGTCACCGCAGGTCGGTTACGCTGCAGATCAAAGTTCCAACTGCTGGATGCCTTGTGACTATTTGCTAAAGACATTCTGATTCAATCTGGCTCAACATGAAAAAGGATTTGGTGGACCCAGCCTGGAGCTTCTGAGCCAAATATTTTCCTATGCCAAAACCAAAACCCCCAAAAAGGCAGAAGTCTGGAAATCTGAGTCCTAGCGCCACTGGGACCACAGGTGCTCAGCAGACAAGGTGACAGTCCAAGGGCTGAGGTCAGATTCCGCTTCCAGGTCTTATCGTCCTATGAGGTGTTTATCTAATTTCCGTGCATGTAATTATGTAAGCTGATACCCATTCTCTGTCAAATGAAGCAGAGTTTATGCTCAAAACATATTTTGTTAATGCATCTATAAAATGAGATGTGCTAATTTTGGAAAACATCTTAAAGCATCTTTGCTCACACAAGACTCACATTAGGACATGCTCACGGTAGGTCTGATCACTGCTCATGTTCCTTCTTTCAAGGTAAATGCTTTACCGTGAACCATCTCACACTAATGAATGGGAAACAATTTTCAAACCTAACCTGTTGTTCCTTGCAGTGGATCCTGGTTAAAACAAGCAGCAATCTGCAAGCGCCCCTGTTCCTTATTGAAACCAAGCCAACCCCAACCTGAGCCTTGGACGCCAACAGATACAGTGGTCAACTTCTCCTTAAATTTGTCGAAGGAACCAAAATCACGTTTGATGGCTTCCAGCAATTCCCCTATTTAAAAAAAAAAAAATCCAAAAAAACCCACAAGTGAACAGATTGCAACAATAAGCAATTTCATTACATATACTAAAATATGCCTGTCATAAGGCACAAGATACCAACTAGACAACAGACAGAAAACACAACCCATTGAGCCCGGATGGCACCAGGTTACTCTTTCCCGACACGAGCATCGTAAGGTCTCATAATTGTAATTCAGGTGTTACTGAACCATGTTAGAGGGATTTCTTCCCTAACTGGGCTATGTCCATCAGAAAAGAAATAATATTTTCCATTAGTTTTCTTGCTTCCCTTCAACAGAAATTTTTACTTTGACTTCTACCCTACCTATTCTGTCTCAATTTGGGAATAAAATTTTATGGCTGTTACTTGGTTCTTCCCCAAGGCAGCCAAGATCTTTCCTATCACAATTATGTAATTTTAAAAAGAGTGATTTTTGTCTTTTATTACCAAAGGGTACACTGTAAAAACTATAGTCCTTTTATTCTGTACCAATGTAACATATAATTCTAGATTGAATACATCAAATTAAGTAGGCCAAAAATATCACTGCTCTCATTTCACTGGCTTAAAAGTAACTATCTGGGGCGCCTGGGTGGCTCAGTGGGTTAAAGCCTCTGCCTTCAGCTCAGGTCATGATCTCAGGGTCCTGGGATCGAGCCCCGCATGGGGCTCTCTGCTCAGCGGGGAGCCTGCTTCCCTCTCTCTCTGCCTGCCTCTCTGCCTATTTGTGATCTCTGTCTCCGTCAAATAAATAAATAAAATTTTTAAAAAAATAAAAATAAAAAAATAAAAGTAATTACCTATTATAAGCACAAATAATAAAATGGTACAGATAACCCAAAGTATCTGGAGAGCCAAGACCTGTAGGCTGAATACGGACATATCTGACATCCTACTAAATCTCAAAACCTCAGAAGTACTAAGTCACTATCTGCAGACCTAACTCATAAAAAGAAATGCCCACCGTGCCATATTTACTCTCCCATTAATCTTTACTTCCAAATGAAATTGCTTATTACAAGTACCTAAGATGCCTTCTACAAAGCAATTAAAAACAAACAAACCCACAGAAACTTAAGGTATATGCCAGATGCCCGGGGACAGGGAGAGCTCTACTTATGCCCCATACCTTCCCTGGGATGAGGAGGGTAATTAAAGTCATCTGGGCCTCCACAAGGGACACAAGAAGTCAAGTAAACCCACCAGAGTGAAGAAGACCATTGGCTCTGCAGGCCCCTCATTTACCCCCCGGTGTCCTGGAGAACCTGATTTTCTGGGACAACTGACTTTTCATCAGTTAGGAAGAACAGGAAAATAATAGGAAAGGGCACTATTCTAAGCATTTTATGTTTAAGAACTTATTTAATTTTCAAAACAGCTCTATGATGGTCCCTGTGTCATACAGGTGAAGAAAGAAGGTACAGAATGATTAAGTATCTGACCCACCCCCACGTTGCTCAACTTCAAAAGCCGTTTACCAATACCTCATTCTAATGTAAAGTACAGTACATTTCAACCAGAAGTTGACACCTTATCTGACACCGTGTGTCTGTATATAAAAGTTGATGACATAACTCCCTGAATGGACTCTCCAGTCCAACACGTGTCCCTTTCAAAGTTACAACTCTGTTGTACTCCTTGCTATGAAAAATATGCCGCTAATTAACATAAGAATTAACATAAGAAAAGGAACCCTATCATTCCTATCATACTGATGCTTAGATACAGTATCTAAGCAGTATCTACCGACCTTTGGGTTCTCCACCACCCTTAGGGCTCAAGTTTGTCCAGAAGATGGAATGATTGATATGGCCCCCGCCATTGAACTTGAGCCCAGGCTGAAGAGCTACTTGAGTTGTAATGTCACCTGTAATGTAAAGAGGCAAACATATTTTTTTTTAATTCTTACTTTTCAAACATTTTATACATCATTTTCTTTGAAAAACGTCTGATAATTGGACTAGCTTATCTATAACATCCCTATCAGTCCCAAAATTCCACAATTTACACACACAAATTTTCTTAAAAAATTTTTTGTCCCAGTGGATTTTCAGTTCAATTAATAATGTCCTGAACAACTCATAAGTGGCCCAGCAGGGGGTGCAAAGCAAGCAAAGAATTCTTTCCTGAGTTTCAAAGAATTCGAAGTTTTCTTGAATATTAAAGATTTCAGTAATAATGAGAACAAAAACAGAAAACAGTGACATGTGGATATGTGTGTTTCCATAAACAGACTAAACGGTAAGTTTTCAGGGGCACCTGGCCGGCTCTGTCAGTAGAGCACAGGACTCTTGTTCTCAAGATGGTGAGTACGAGCCCCACAATGGCAGGTAGAGATTACTAAAAACAAATAAAACAATTTTTTTAAAAATGGTAGATTTTCAGCTCTCATTTTCTAGACAGACAACTATTCATTGGGAAATAGTTCAATGCTCCATCAACAAAAAATTCAACATATTCAAAACTCAACTCCGGATTTTCAATCCCAAAATTACCCTCCAAAGGCCTTCCCCATCCCAGAAAATGCCAGCTGTTTTTCTCAAGACACTTTTGATAACTTGGTCATTTCTTTTTTTATTTTTTTTTTAATTAACATATGCTGTATTATTTGTTTCAGGGGTACAGCTCTGTGTACTTGGTCATTTCTTACTCCTTTCCCCACACACCACATTCAACCCACCAACATACCCACCAGCAAAGCCAGCTCTCCCTTTAAAAGAGATCCAGAATCCAACCCCTTCTTCGTACTTCTGGGACAGCCCAGCAGCATCACCTACCTACATCTGTGCCACCATATCCCACAACGGTCTCCTCTACCACACGTGCCCCCTACTCTCAGTTCTCAACACTGGACAGAGAGCTCCTGTAGACTGCACACTATTGTGGCAATCCTCTCATCAAACCCCTCCAAAGGCTGCTCCTCTCACTCAGAGCGAACCCCAAGTCCCTACAATCGGGTTCTGAGATGCATGTCATCTGACCCTGTGCATTTCCTCGCTGGCCCAGCTCCAGCCACACTGGCCTCCTCGCACTTACAAGAGAAGCTCGGCCTGCTCCCACTTTAGGGTTTCCACTGACTGCTGTTGCCTGGACTACAATACTCTTCCTGAAGATACCCTCATGGCTCATTCCCACTTTCTCCTTCATTCTCCACAGACATGTCAACCTCATCAGTGGAGCCTTCTCAAACCACAATATAAAATGGGCAATTTTCACCACTTCCCCAACTCGTTTTTCTTAATAGGACTTACAGCCCTGGCATACTACTACAGATTTACTGTAAATCTGTCCATCTGTCGCCCCACTAGAACAAAACCTCCAATAATAAGGACTTCTGTGCACTGCTATGTCCCAGGGGCCAATATATCACCTCCTACATAAGGCACTCAATAAATGTTTGATTGACTAGGTAACTGAATATTTTAAATGTAGTTTTTAATGGAAAAAATTAATTCTCTGATATCTATACTTAAAAAAGTCACATTGGAAAACTTTTTTTCTACCTTGCTAAATAAGCAGGCAAAATAAAATATTCTTTTCCATGCCTTTAAGAAGCTAAGATTAACTATTAGGGAAAATGGCAATTCCCTTGTTCAATTAAGTCCCAAGTGCT